>CAKAOI010049136.1:0-21529 GCA_916701655.1 Sebastiscus albofasciatus
ATATATATATATATATATATATATATATATATATATATATATATTGGGGGAGATTGAAATCCGTCTCTGTTCCAAAATGGTGATTGCTTGGTTCATGTCTTTATCTCTCCTCCTCACTGACGAGATGTCTATACGAACAGCAGCTTACCATCCTCTTCTTGCTCACTAGTTAAGTTGATATGTGGTTTGATATGTGCCTCCCAGCCCTCGCTCCAGCCTCAGTCTGGGTCTCATTCACATGAACGGAGGAAGAGAAACAACTCTGGATTCAGCTGTTAGTGCATTTTGCAACTTTTAGGACCTAATGATTTAAATAAGGGCTATTCAAGTGTTCATACTGGGAAGTTGATTCACCTAAAAAAAAAATCTGCTGAGTTACAGACATCTCTTTCCCAATGTAAGTCTATGGGAAACAGTCTTTTTGGGCCCAATGGCATCACGTGACGGACACAGAAGTTGTAGTACCGCTGCTACGAAAAATTTGCTTCAAAGCCCAGCACTCTTTCTGGGGGCTTGTGAAAAACTGGAACTGAAAGTATTGATACAGTAGGGTCAGTGTCCATGTCAAGCATAAGTGAAGCATCATGCATGAAGATTGCTGTTGAGGAAACCGCACAGGTTTCAAACCAGCTATGTGCATTCTTGGAAATAGAGTCTTTAGGCATCTACAGCAAAGGTGAGGAACGACCTGACCTGTACCTTGACAGATCAGTCAGGTACAGCGAGGTACAGCAAAGGGCGATATGAAGTGGAGTTACCATGGCAGCGATTTGAGTGGCTTAATAGAAAACTGATGTGATGCTGTTCAAGAGATACAATGATGTGATGGAGGACTAGCTTCAAAAAGGAATATGTGAGGATATTCTAGAGACTACAGAGCATACAGTATAAACTGAAAACAGTACTACCTGCCTCAACATGCTGTAATTAGGGAGGACAAAGCAAGTTAAGAGTCATCACACACACTGAGAATGACTCTTGTGGTGTGCAGAGTGTCATCAAGCCCGTTCTTGCTTGCAATTAATATACTTGGAGAAATACCAGACGAGTCGTTCACAGACTGTGACTCCCTGTGTGATGACTATTACCAGCTCAGGGGAAGTTTAAGACGCTTATGCACTAACCACAAGTGCAAGGGAGATCTTGTCCGCTGCAAGCATGAACCTCTCTGTAAGTGGATCACAATTTCCTGGTCCAAGTTCCAACACTTTCCTCTGAAAGCCAAGTGGCTGAGGGAGGGGGTTTTGATGTCACTATGGAACCTGAAGCATATGGCTGTGTGTTAAAGGTGCTCAGTTTAGTGTGGAGGCCAGAGACTTTGTTTTCAACCTCAAACATATAATGGAGATTTTTAAGAGAAAGAAAGAACACAGAGAGGAGCATCCTGTGGTCAACAGCTAAAATATTTGACCCCCTATGGGATTTCTGATGCCATTTAATAAGAGTGAAATATCTATGTGGCAAGGGATCATCAGCTGGGACAAGGAGCTGCCAAGAGACCTCTCCCAAAATCGACTCTGTTCCCCTCTCAGTGCGAAGTCTATATCATCAGCCCGGTCTCACCAAATGGCGTATGAATGACACGACCATTTGTTGTCCAGCCTTTTGTGTGCAATCACAACACCGTTGCTGTTTTGGGCGTGTCATTTCACACCATGTAGACTGTACTGACTGTAATGTAACTGCATCTGCATGAGTATGCTACGCTCAGCTCTCGGCCACACTGGGAACGTCAGGAGCGTGTGGCGGCTGCGTTGTCTGTTGTTTTTTATTTCGTGTTAACAGGTTAGAGCAGCCACACAGCCGTGCGTGAGATGTGGCTCACGCACGGCTCGGCTGTGTCTCCTCTAGAGATTTGTGGTCTCGCCTATTTTTGACTCAAGCTGCACGCAGATTACAGCAGCAACAACAGACAGTGAAAGTAATCTATTGACTGTATATTGACTTCATATCAGCATCATTACTATAGTTTCAATGTATAGACATCTGTGGAAAATATTATGGAGATGAAAAAAAGTAAAGACCTGTTTTTAGATCAACACTTCCTGCTTTCATTTTGAAATAAAAGCCCTCAAGCGTTTTTCTTTGGACAGAATTCCTTCATTTGTTAACACGAGGCTTTTATTTTGAAATGTGTGCAAACAGTGTTGTAGAACATGCAGTGACTTGCAGAGCTCCATAAATGAATATAGTATGGGGTTTTAATTGTGGATTATTACAATTATTTACAAATTATCACGTTTCTTAACCTTTTTCTGTCTAAAATAAATATAAATGACACATAAAAACATTCATAATGAAATGAAATGGCCATTATGAAAGGCAAACTCTATGTAGAAAGAAAGGGCTGACAGCAGCAGCTGCAGCAGCTGAAACGCAGCTGGTCTGAGCACCCGACGGGTGAATCACGCAGCCGCCACGTGACGCACACGCAGTCGCCACACGCTCCTGACATTCCCAGTGTGGACGAAGCATCAGAGCTAGTGACATAGAATGATGAGTGATGCTCAGAGCGAGTGAGGAAGAGCTAGTGACATAGTATAAAACATGTGAGAGACTGCTTATGTTGGGCGGGAGGGGAGGGGAGGGGAGGAGAGGTGGATGGATCCAACAAACACAGCTTGAACTTTTGTAGCTAATTAGCCTCTTCTTTTCGACCGACACATTCTGTTGCACTTTCCAGCATTACTGAATGTCTGGCTGGACCTTGTGTGCTTTTCAAGTGTAACAGGACTTGTGAATACACAGGCTGAGGGTGATTGCCCAGAGTGTGCCACAAAAGCTTCTTTTTCACACCACTATCCAAGGTCTTACATGTGTCACCACAAATAACAAGAAATGGGTGAAGGTGAGAAGGTGTGGGTGTGGAAAGGGGGGGAAAAAAATAGAAGAAAGAGGTACAATTTGTATAGAGGATTTTTTGGTTACATGTGCTGACACTGGGAGAGAAGGGCTGGTTTGCATGTGGCATGTGTACTAAATGCACCCACCCCTCCCTCCCTTTCCTTAATGTATTCTTTACTACTCTCTGTCCTCCTTCAGCCATGCTCTTTCTCCTTGAATTAATCAGTAAATCTGAATGAACAAAAGTTCAGCTTGGATGAACAGAGGGTCAGCCAGAGCAGACTTTCAGAAACGTTTATGTCACATGAATCCCAAGGCCTGTCCTTACAAAACCTGAGCTGTGACAGAGAATATTTTCAGAAGTTCCAGTCCATTTGCGGTCCATAGTGTAACTTCTCCTTCCACCTTATGCTCCATTCCTCAACCCCTCAGAGGATTTTTTTTCCTCATGAAGGTGGAAAGTTTATGACCACCAGTCATATGATCGGATGTCCCTTTTGGCCACAATGAATGCTGGATGTCATGGAAATATCTGCAGAAGCATGCAAGTGCATTGCAAGAGAGGACATAAAGTGTGATGGGGTGAGAACATGTGGCCAAATGCAGAATACGGGGTTGTATTTCTATATCTATAGCTATCCTAAACTTTGAGTGTGAATAGTGAATAAATATAGTTTGGTATTGCATTGCACTGGAATTACTTTAGTTTCATTTTGTGCATTTTGAAATACTCTGTGCAAAAATGTCAAAAACAATAAAGCCTATTGAAGCATATTGCAGCATTTCTGATTCATTAATGTCACATATACTGTATACTGAGAGGTAGCCATGCAATAAAGAAATGCTGTTCTTGTTGTTGTAATGGAATCTTGGTTTATGCTGAATAAATAAATAAATAATAATAATACATGTTGTATGCTACCTACTGTTTGTATTGTTCTGGGTCATTATATAATGAGTGACAAAGTGGTACTGTTATGTTGTCAGTGTTCTGGTACAAGAGTTGAACATGAGATGTATATGAAGTATGTTGATTTTTTAAAAATGTATTTAGTTTTAAAAACATGCAGAGGAAAAACATCTGCAGGTCTTCCTTTCAGGCTCCATGTGGCTCCAATACTTCCACCAATAATGTAGGGCAGCCTGTATGTAGCTTGAGATGCTAAACGCAGTTAGACTGCACCTCTCACTGCTGCTCAATAAGCTTACTGCTTCGAGCGCAGGCTAACGGCATGTCCAGACCGCCCACGTGGCGGCTGCCTCGCTGAACTGCTGCGTATCCCTCGCGTGGGTTGTCCACACTGGCAGTGTCTCTGCTGCTGCTGTCAACTCTTTCTTACATTAAGTTTGTCTTTCATAATGGCCATTTCACTTCTTTATAAATGTCATATATATCTATTTTAGACAGGAAAGGTTAAGAAGCGTGTGGTAATTTGTAAATAATAGTAATAATCCACAATTAAAACCCCGTACTTTATTCTTTCATGGAGCCCTGCAAGTCACTACATGTTCTACAACACTGTCCTGCAAATATTTCAGAATAAAAACCTTGTGTTAACAAATGAAGGAATTCTGGCCACAGACAAAAAAATGCTTAAGGGCTTTTATTTAGAAAGTAGTTGGTTTAGTGTTGATTTAAAAATGAATCTTTACTTTTTTTTTCATGTCTGTGACATATTCTACAGATACAGACATTTAGACTGTAGTAAAGTTGCTGGTATGATGTCAATATATATCCTATAGATCACTTTCTGCGGCTCGCGGTAAAAATAGGCGAGACTTCGAATCTTTAGAAGAGATGCAGCTGATGCAACCAAGCCGAGCCGTGCGTGAGCCACGTCTCACGCTGGCTGTGTGGCTGCTCTAACCTGTTAACATGGACGCTGAAATAAAAAACAAGTTCCGCAGCCGCCACGCGCTCCTGATGTTCCCGGTGTGGATGGGCCGTAAGAACTGAAGGAGATCAGGACAGTAAGAGAACAGTGTTCAGAATATCAACCTAATGTGTTAAAAGTAGGGGGGACGAGAACAGGACATGTCCTCGCCAATGGAAATTATGCTCTTGGCTGTACTTATGTCACTACAATTCCTTTTTTTATAATTATTTGTCTATATGGGGGCTGAAAAGTTTTCTGATTTTTAGTGGGAATTTGTCGTGTTTTATTCTTTAAAAATACTTTTGGTAAGCCTGTCCTTTTTTCTTTCTGACATCCAAGATTCCTTTGGGACATAAAGACAACATGTAAAGCAAATTCAGTAGCAAACATTCTCCTTTATTTCTCTTCTTTGACATGTTAGAAAAATAAAACATTGCACAAAGCAGTGATGAAACAGTGCAGTAGATGACATGGAAAAACAGAGTGGTCATATCATTTACCGAGACATAAGTAGTTTTAGAAGATTGAGGATTAAAAACAGATGCAATGGTTCTGTGTAATATTGACCAGGTGCAGTTCACTATCCAACCAGAGACCGAGTCAGGGACTCTTTCGCCAAAGGTCTTCATCAGCACACCTTCGTCGCTGCGACCAGAACAAACCATCTGTGTGTCCTAAGGAGCTTAAATGCATGCAAATCACTTCAGCATGATGATGAGGATGATGATGATACCCATCTCAACCACACAAACCTACTGACATTTTCTGGCATGTTGAAAATATTTTAGTATTTGAGGAAATGTATTGGTTTCATGTCATCAGAATCGTACGATTTGAACCTGAGCTGACGTCTACATTAAAATGTTTAGTTTTAAGGCATGAAACACATTTGAAAGTGAAAATAAACTCTATTGAACCCTCTTTATAAAACATAGCAAGCAGCAGTCTTCACATATCCATTCAGTTCCTGTAACCTCGTCAAAAATGATGTTCCCAGTACAGTTATTTTTATAAAACGGTCACTATATCTGAAAGAAATCATGTTCCTCTGTGTCCTCCGGTGCTCCTAATGGCATCTGCAAGATTTTACAGACCAGAGAAAAACAACCAATCAGAGCCGAGCTGGAGTCTGCCGTCCAGCTGCAGTTTAATCACTCGCGAACTCCAATCAAACGGTCAAACTAGGCAGCGCTGATCAAATATAGATCAATATTCTGTTACTGTAATACCTATTTCTCTCCTCAAATGTTTTCAGAAACATCTTGTCGTGAACTGTTTAGCTGTAAAATGAGAATGTTTGTGACCCGGCAGCCTTCTTGAGATCAGTTGGGGAAATACCAAGCACCGCCCACCAGCCGGAGCACAGCCAATAGGAACGCTCTCTCTGAATTGATCTGTGATTGGTCAAAGTCTCCCGTCACAGGCTAGATTTTCTAAAGCCTGATAACAGCCACAAGGAGGTGAAGAAGTTTAGTTTTCTCTCAGAACACTTGAATTACAATATGCTGAAAGGTTATTACGGAATTCCTGCCCAATGATGCCAAAAACCTGCGGCCTAAAGAAGCTTTAACTTATTTTTGACACTAGTTTCCACAGCAAAACTTTACATTGATTCTTAGCACATGACATGCTCGTGTTCTCTCTCTATTTAGGTCTTTCAACTCCCTTTTGGATCATCCCCAAGTGAGTTTTGGACCATAGGTCTCATAGGTAAATGCCTCATTGCATGCCGCATGGAGAGGTAAAAGGATCCTTATATGCATAACTTTCAGGCTGTATACAGCCCAAAACAACAAGTCAGGGTAAGAACCAGGGCAAAAAGTACAGCAAAGTGGCTTTAATGTGGCTTTTTGACACTGATTATTTTGTGTCAAATATAAAACAGATCTCTATGAAATGATCTAAATTCATTACAAACACAAAATACATTTTTTGCACGCAAATATTCACCGCTTTTAATAGAACAAACCTAAATCCTTGAGATCACCTGTGCGAGTCAAGAGGTTTCAATTGATTGTAGGACCAACTTTTGGTGAGTCAGTATCATGGCTACACCATGAGGACAGAGGATAGAAGAAGAATCCTACGTAGCATAGACTAAATACAAACAACAACATATAGCTCATAGGCCTATAGCTGTGGTCAGGTGGTCAGAGCAGAAGGTTATACATCTGTCATAAAACAAACTGCCAGAACCATGGACAGCTTCCGGAGGGGAGAGAGGGGTGGGGGGGAGAGATTTTAAGCTCACCGCCTCTAATACCAAATATGACAATGACTAATGACTCACCACTTCACAAGATAATTTGGGCCTGTTTCTACCTGTCATTGTGTGGAAATATAAATATGGGAGGGTGTTTGCTACATCCTTTCAATCTTGACTGACAAAAGGAGAAAAGTGCGTCACAAGGGCGTGTCATTGTAAAGGGCAGTCTTCACTGCGTGCTGATGGAAAGAGGGGATACTCAGCTTTAATTGGCAGAAATGATGAGAGAGAGGCTGCTGAACTGAATGTGTCAGGAGGTGAAGTCCACTAGCCAACACTGCACTGGTTGTTGAGAGAATCACTGATCTGACACCAGAGCCACGCACAATACTTGTGCATACTTGGGCATGAAAGCAGCCCGTGAACCATGACACATAAAATACACACTGCACATGTCCACATCGATCATGTTTCACATGCGTTATTGACAGAAGATAAAGTCAGCCACTGACCAGGGCAAAGCCGCACCACATTAAAAATGACCAATGATAGAACATTGGATTTGATCTATTTTTTTTATATTATATATATTTATTTTGGGGGGCTAAGCCCTCTCTGGCTCACTGGAAATGGAAAGAGTACGGCACAGCTGTGAATCTTCCTAAAGCAGGTCGTCCTTAGAAACGGAGTAAGCGTTCCAGAGGAGTTGTGAGGGAGGTTAGGGTTGCTCCTATACTCACATGACATCTGGGCTGCCAGAAGGCCCCGTGGGAAACTCTGATCTCAGTTGGAAGAAGGTTCTATGGTCTGACGAAACCATAGACTATTAGACTAAACACCATGTCTGGTGTAAGCCAAACACTGCACATCATCATAAAAAATACCATTCCCACCGTGAAGCTTGGTGGTGGTAGCAGCATCATGCTGTAGTGTTGGCTTCTTTGCAACAGGCTAGTAGTGAGGGTAGACAGTGAAATGAAGGCACCAGAAACACTGAGAATCCCGGAAGAAAAGCTGATGCAGTCTGCAAGAAACTGGCCACTTGGGAGAAGAGTTTCTTTCCAGCAAGACACTGACTTGGAGGGGATGAATACTTCCTACTTAGGACGTTTTCACAAGCCAGCATTTAGTTTGCTTCAATCAACTCTGGTGCGGTTCATTTGGGCGGTTGTGAACCCAGTAATGCGGACCAAAACAACCGATCCGAGATCGCTTGCGAGAGGAGGTCTCAGATCGTTTCCAAGCGAACCAAAACACAGGCTGCCTTGCGTGGGCATTTGTTGAGATGTACACAGGTAAAGGACAGGTTAACACGGGCGGGAGAGGACCGACGGATTGTGTACTTGACATCTGGGTCGAAGAGAACAAACAGAATACGATAAATAATGTCCACAAAAATAGTCATTGGAGATAAACTAGAGGAGAAGAGATCCGTGCTCACAGTGTAGATTACAGTGGAAACACTTTGACAGCCATATATGAAGAGGTGGCAGTTCTCAAGATGAAAAAGGTAAATTCGCTCCTTCATACACATCCCTCAGCAATTCACTTTTTCATTTGGCCCGCTATAATTTGTGCATTGTGAAACCGAACCAGACTAAATAGACAAAGGAACCAATTTCACTCTGATTTGGACAAACGGACTACGGCTGCTGAAAGCACCCTCAGATGACACCGAATGGTCTTTTTCTGTTGATCATTGTCGATAAGCCACATTAAATCCACTTTGATTCAACAGTGTAAACACCAACACTTCCAAGGGGGTGAAGACATTTTAAGGAAAGGAAAAAAAATATAGAGAGCTGTCAGATGGAGAACAATGGTCGATATGTGTACTGTACGAATGAGCATTCATCCAAAGAGAAAGGAGGGTAGATAAACATTGTGCATATTCAAGTTGTTGACGTGGGCATAAAAACATATAGTGTTTATATGTACTATGACCATAGTGAAAAAAATGAAAATAACTAAAACCGTTTTACTTTATAAAACAGGGGTCTGCAACTTGCGGCTACGGAGCAACATGCGGCTCTTGAGCCCCTCTCCAGTGGCTCCCTGTGGATTTAAAAAAAACATCTGTGGAAATGAATAACTGTTTTTTTGTTTACATTTTCAATTCTATTTATCATTGTTGTAGGTCTATGGTAAGATGGTACGACGGAGTATTAGGGCCACATTGAGGAAAAAAATAAATCTGAGATTTCGAGAGTAAAGTCATAATAATATAAAGTAGTAATTTTACGTGTTATTTTTCTTTTTTTCTCGTAAACTTCTGACTTTTTTCTCGTAATATTATGAATCCTTTTTTCGTAAAGTTATGACTTTATTCTCGTAATATTATGACTTTATTCTCGAAATCTCAGATTGTTTTCCCTCAGTGTGGCCCTAATACTCAGTAGTTCATTTGCACTTTGGCCCTCACTGCATTAGACTTATATACTATATACTTAAACTATAAACTGTGTTACCTTCATCACAATGCTCAAATGTTTTGCGGCTCCAGACAGATTTTTTTTGCCTAAAAGGGCTCTTTTGATAGTAAAGGTTGCTGACCCCTGTTATAAAACATATACAAACTGGGAACTTTTGATTTTGACTTCTAAAAAACATAGGACATGTCCTCTGTACTCGTCTTTGATTACTCCTACCGTTTACCGTAGCTCTGTTCCAGCCACTGCTTCACATCCTTCAGATTGTAAAAAAAAGGCCCTTTACCACCCAGATAGGCAATCTTTCTCTGTTGTACTATACACACCCGTTCATTGGACACACCGTAAGCTACATTGGCATTGTTGTCCATGCAGTCTGCCACCAGCTGGCACTGCGGTGGCAGGGAAAATTGCTCAATGAGTTTGCGTGCCGCTCCCAACCTCTCCTCCAGGCTCTGGTGTTTTCGGACATCGAAAGAGCATGAGCCCATAGGAGGGGCCACCCAGCCGTCGGACGGGTGAGCCTCGTCAATGTACACTAACAGGAAATCAGCTACGTCACTGAAGTCCTCCACCAACTGCCGGAAAGCTGGCAGGTGGCTGATGAAAGGGGGTCAGGTGGCTGAGCCAAAGTTGACCACCAGAGGGCGGTCTGATGACTCAAAATCCAGAAGGTGGCACTCATCTTCAGTTCCGATCAAGGCACCGGGTGTAGTCATATTACTGAGACTGCTGCTCCTTCGAGGGCCATCAGGTACCTTCACCACTTTGGAGTTGGGTGCCTCGAAGCCAAGTTTAACCTAAGGAGATAAAAAATGGGGATACATGTTTACTCACACAGTGCACACATCCCAGAGCTCTGTTTCACAAAGTGAACACTCAAGAGTTAGTTAACTCTGAGATGAGGGAGACTTTTCAGTTCCAGAAAGAGAGCTAATTTAAACTCTGAGTCAGTTACCATGGTAACTGTCTCTGTGAACCTAACCTGCTCACTGGTAGGTTTTCTTTTTTACCAACCCCTGAGTTTCTCTCCGTCTCCTCCCTCTTACAGAGCCAGACACGCTGCTTTATTTCCTCATTCATTCAGTCCACAGCAAAGCATTAAGTGTTGAAGGTTTACTGTATGTCAGATATTAGGCAGGACTATCTAAATGTACTGCTTTTATACACTGTCAGTCATTCAAAACAAATAAACATTTTAGCTCAGTATAAAACCTCTACATGGTCTTTCATTTTTATAACGTTGTGACTGAGACAGCTGGCAGTTTGTTGTATGTGTAATCTCAGTTTAAATAGTAAAAATCGGCACTCATAATGTGATTTGCACTGATGGAACATGATAATATTGTAGATTAAATGTTAATATTTCTGAGTGAGCAGGATCATGGTGCAGCTGCAGAATGGAGTTAGAATATTAACTAATAACTAACACAATAGATTCAGCTAATTCAAAACATCATTGTTTGTATCTCAGTTGGTAATGGGCTGCTACAAATACAACAAAAATAAGAGAAGTTTATCTGCTGTGGCTACGAGGCAGCAGTGGGGCTCACCACTTTGGAATGATGCCTGCAAACTCTAAAGTGGGAATAACAGGTGTTTTCTCTGTTTCTTCCTATACTACTGACGTTGCCTGACTGACTGCAGCATTAAGGCACGGTCACACGTGCAAAATGAACACCCGCCTCCCGTTCACCCCCATTCTATGCGAGTAAAGGTTGTGAAAAAACAAATTTGCATTCGGGTGGAGTTCAACTTTGGTGAACTTGAAGTTTGAAAATTGCCTCGTCAGGTGCTCGCCTGCATTCATGCACGTATGAATGTGCCTTCTTTAGGCTGGGACTTAGACGAGGTCACCAAACTCCATGAACGAATTAGAATCATCAAGGTTTTTAAGTAGTCCAGCCCGAACAGGTGCATTCAAATGAGACAGATTCAGCACAGGCTCTGCATCAGACACAGCCCTAAATGGAGGTCTGATCAGGAACACCTAAATGGGTGTGTGTAGGGACTTTAACAATTACTGAGAATTCAATAATCCCTACAGACTTGTCTGTAATTCTTGTTAAAAGTGAGTGCCAACTTTGATTAATCAAAGAAAGTTGCAAATTTGGGAAATGCCGACCTACTTCTACTGAGTCTAATCAAACATTGATGACACTAAACCAGGGGTCTGCAACCTGCGGCTCTTTAGCTCCTCTCCAGTGGCTCCCTGTGGAGTTTTAAACATGGAAATGAATAACTGTTCTTTGTTTCAATTTTAATTTTAATTTATCATTGTTGTAGGTCTATGGTACGACAGAGAATTAGGGAATTTTCTCGTAAAGTTATGACTTTTTCTCATAATATTATGACTTTATCCTCGTAATATTACGACTTTTTTCTCGTAATATTACGACTTTTTTCTCGATAAATTCTGACTTTTTTCTCGTAAAGTTATGTCTTTATTCTCGTAATATTACAACTTTTTTTCTCGTAAAGTTATGACTTTATTCCCGTAATATTATGACATTTTTTCTCATAAAGTTATGACTTTATTCTCATAATATTACAACTTTTTTCTTGTAAAGTTATGACTTTATTGTCATAACATTTCGACTTTTTTCACGCAATATTATGACTTTATTCTCGTTATATTACGACTTTTTTTCTTGTAAAGTTATGACTTTATTCTCATAATATTTTGATTTTTATTCTTGTAAAGTTATGACTTTATTCTCTTAACATTACGACTTTTTTTCTTGTAACATTATGACTTTATTCTCGTAATATAACGACTTTTTCACGTTAATTTATGATTTTATTCTCGTAATATTACGACTTTGTTCTTGTAAAGTTATGAATTCATTCTTGTTATATTACGACTTTTTTTCTCTTCAATTTATGACTTTATTCTCGTAATATTATGACTTTTTTTCTCGTAAAGTTATGACTTTATTCTTGTAACATTACGACTTTTTTTCTCGTAAAGTTACAAATTTGTTCTCGTACAGACAGATTTTTTTTCTTGCCTAAAATGTCTCTTTTGATAGAAGAGGTTGCTGACCCCTGCCATAGATGAACAAGACAAAGGCTCCGTAGGCTACTTAACCCTAGAAATCCGGACACTGAGAACTCAGCATAACAATTCAATTCAATTTTCTTTCTATCATAACAGAAGAGATCTCATGTAGACGGCTACTCTTTTTAATATATAACAGCAACCTGAGGACCAACCTGTGCAGTACACATACCTACACATACACCTACTCTTCAACCTCTTCTTTGTTGGTGTTTATTTATCTGAAGATGTCCTCATGAAATATGAAATGATGATTATCGGTAATGACTCAATATAGTAGACCTATTTATGAGCAATATTCAGCAGAGACAGAAAAAAGATGGAAATGAGAAGAAAGTGGTGAATTCGGCTGCATTAAACCAGACAAGACGTCATCCTACATGCTGAACATGCACATGCACTAACTCATACTGCGTAAAGTTGAAACTTTGTGCAGTTCTTCAGAGTCCAGTGGATTGATGATGACTATGTCAGTGCTCGATCCAGAACATTGTGCCAACATTAAGTGGTTCATATGTACCTGTTTGTATGCGTCCAGGAGGAAGCTGTTCCAGATGGAGCGCAGTCCAGCCGAGGTGAGCATGCGGGTCCACTGTCCGGACCCGGATCCGGAGGACCCGGAGGACCCGGACCCGGAGGAGCAGCTGAGCAGCGACACTACGCGCTTCACCAACACCACAGAGTCGTACAGAGCCAGGAACAGACAGTTGGAAAAGAAACCAGGTAGTATCTGGAGTGTCACGAGCAGATCCTCACTCGCCATTCCCATGTTTGTTCTTTGTGCAGTTTGTTTAAATGGAGCACACACACAGACTGTAGAACTATTCCAGACTGGCCGTCATTACGCGCAGCGCAGCGCTGTAGCGGAGCTCTCTGTCCTGTCTGCTCCTCTCATAGTGTCGGCTCTGCCCCTTGGACTGCTCCACACCCGGTGCAGAGAATGAGGGAGGTGGACCAGATGGATCTGGCAGAGCGGTCTGGTGTGTTCAAGCGGAGTGCGCGCAACGCGAGGCGGCTGGAGCTCGAGCACTCTTCCTGAAAGCACCAACATTTTACTATGAGACAGACATGTGAACTTCAAGCCTCACGGCTTATCTTTGTAGGAGGATTGAGACGTCACATGTGGTGGATACCCTGTTGCCCTCTCTCTCTCCTCTCCTCCCTCAGGACTGTGCACAGTGGCAGCTGTAGGTCCGCCTTTGCTTTCTTTTCTTCTTTTGTGTGTGGCAATTGTAATTTTACCTAACCTGTCAAAAAATGATACTAACACCTTTAACCATGCTACTTTTTTGGAGGGCTTGTGGATTATGATTTTGCCATCATAATAAGTATACGTTTTTTTTAAAGGGACTAAAAAAAAAGATATATAAATATATTGTATCTTCATGCCTTAAAGGGACTGTTTGTAACAATCAGAAATGCTTGTTAACAGCGACACCTGTGGCCATTAAGTTAACTAAAGTCAGCGTCCTGTTGCTGGCGCTTGTGCTCGCTCTACATAGAGATGAACGAGCATCGGCCAAATCAGTGAGGCGACACACATCAGCTAAAAGCACAATATCACTCTATATTTCAGCTGCTTGGCAGTAATGTTAGCTGACCAGACGAAGGTCTCTCCATGAATCAATGCTGATCCTGTGTTTTCCTGCCTCAGCCTCCCGACCGCGGAGCTGCAGCAGTTATTTCTGCACAAACGTCCACTGTACATTCACTAGATATTCTCAGAGCTAAACTAACTCTTCTGCCATGTAGAGTGTGCGCATCCATGTGAGGTGGAGCGAGCTGTGAGTGAAGGCAGGCAGAGGAGCAGAGGAGCAGAGACTCCGGCCCTGGAGACCAAAGCAACAGTCTCCGACCGCGACCAACACTGTTTTGCAAGAAGGGCTTCACTAGATAGAACTTTGCATTTTAATGCTTCTGTATAGTTTGTGTTGGAGTCTGAGTCTGAACAGCGCAGCCACACGCAAGTGCGCATGGGACACCTATTGATTTATACATGTAAGAAGTTACAAACAGTCCCTTTAAAATACCAAACAAAAAGAAATGTATAACGCAACGGGAATGTTTAGGATACCTAAAGCTCTTGGTTACATGTAAGATTAGACAAAGATTGTGTTCATGGTTAACTATCGAAAAAGTCACAGAATCTGTCCACTTTTTCAATATTTAACAAAAAACATGATCTTTCCCTGATCTGAATGAAACCAAAATCTTTCCTTGACCTTAAAGGGTATCTTTGGTGGACCTGGACCTGATCTTCCCATGTTTTTGTGTCTAATGGGGACAATAAATTCTGAAACTGGTCCAGTATTGAGGGAGAGCGCTGCAGACGGCAGCTGCTCACAGGCTCCAATGGAATCCTATTGGGGCAAGCTGGTACCGTCATCTACGTCCACTAACAGTGCTGCTTTTTGCCATGACAGGCTCTGATTGTTATTATAAGTGCCTGATATTATGGAAAGAGTCTCGCTCAAGGAGAAGTGTCATTGTGAAATCTGACGAGGTGACGTGTTGCTGGAAGACAACGGTGAAATAGTGGAACACATCCACGGTGGAAACGTGAGAGTTTACTGTGTTGGAGTACAGAAAGCGTAGCTTGGTGTTAACTAAAATATTTTCAATATCATGGCTGAATATTTAAATGGATGAGTTCTTTGAATTTGATGGCCGCCTGTATTTATTTGAGCCAGAGTATACAGACATTCAGATTTCACAACGACACTTGGACACAATAAGAAACAGAGTGGATCAAGCGGAATGTAAAGAAGAGGTTTTATTTCTCTGTAGGCTCCTTTCCACCATGTTCTCTGACACTTCTAATAACAATCTGAGCCTGTCGGCGGCAACAACAAGAACTGTTAGTGGACATATTGCCACATTGACGCTGCTCACTGCTTACAGCGCTCTCCCTCAATACTGGACCAATTTCAATAATTATTGTTAGTCACTAAGACACAAAAACATAGAAAAATGGGGTCCAGGTTGAAAAATTGAGAAATTACCCTTTAACCACAGACTTTTAGTAAATGGTTTGCCATCTGCCCTCATCATATATTCCATGGTTTTCCTGTTCCTCTGAAGGCTTATTGAAAGAGGTCGCGACATGGTCTTGAGCTAAAGGGTATAACACATGCACAGTGTAACTGGTGCTGCAGTCGTACGTTGCATTAGGCTCAATTTCAGTGAGTGCAGACCAGATTTGAAGTGTTGTACCCCAATGATATAAAGCAGGACACCACCTCTTTTCACCCTCCTTGGGTCACCTGCCAGATTGTCTTTGCCCATCCCCGTGTGTACATCGGCTTCACGCCTTCCTAGTGTTAACTGTTTTGTATTTGGACCCCTTGCTTCATCTACTGGCTTTAGGACCTCAGCTCACTCCTTGCCGGTATTGTTTTGCTTTTTGGACTGATCACCTGTGAATAACGTCCTCCTTCTGAGTAAAAGACATTTTTCTTAACTTACCAGGTGTCCTGGTGTGTATGTATAAGAATATAGAATGAACATTTCTTCAGCATGTTGTGGGATTATCATTTCCCAGTTTTTGTCTCAAATGTTGCATCAGTATCTCCAAATAAAATCCAGTGATTTTACTCGTTTTCATGTTGGATAACAGTCTGCTTATTTAATATTAAAACAAAATATTTCACAGCAGACACCTAGTTATTTATATCCCTTATCCAGGAAAGTGCTGGAAAGCAATGTTTGATGGGTGGGTCATTATGTTGTTTGCACAGTATGGCGTGCTCTATCATCATGTGCACAAGGATGTATGCGTCAAGCATGGGTGTGCTTTGATAAACATTCATGTTCATCAGCATCTGGAAGTGGTTATGTGCTGTGCTGAATGTATGTGCCGCTAATAGATGATACTTGACTTGTTGACCCATGTTTGTTTTCTACTATTAACTTTAATTATAGCGTTTTCTCAAAACAATAGTCATTCTTTTTTTTCTGTATTACGTGTCAAGGTCTGTTTCTCATTAAAATACTGTTTACCGTATAGCACTGCCCTTTGTGGCTTTGGGTTAGGGCTTAATTTAGGCAAATGTGTCAGGGATCACAGAAAGGACTGGTTGAGGTTAGAGCTAAGGCTGAGTTCAGGTTAAGGTAAGGGGAAACAGACTTCAACACAATCCCAGAGCGAAAGAGAGAGTTCATTCTTCATGTACATACTGGCCTTGAACTGACCCCTCCCTTGTGCAACTGCACTGTAAGATTGTAGATAACTTATTCTGGAAGTTCTGGCACATTCTCATTCCCAGGGCGTCAAAATACCTTTAAAAAAGTGCAAACTGTATTAGATTTGTTATGCAAGTGCAGGCGCATTCATGAAATTTGACCTCTGCATTCAACCCATCCTCAGGAGCAGTGTGCTGCTGTGAAACACCCGGGGAGTAACTTGGGGTTCAGTGTCTTGCTCAAGGAAACTTTGACATGCAGAGAGTAGGAGCCGGGGATTGTACCGCCAACCTTGTGGTGAAAGGATGACCACTTTACCCGCAGAGCTACAGCTGCCCCACTTTGTGATGGAGACACACAAGGCACCCTTTAGTGACACCAGGCTTTCAAGGAACTACAATGTAAACCAATCCGTGTCAATATGAAATGCTCAGAGAAAGTGGTTGGGAGTGTTGTGACATAGTTTAAAGAGCAAAACAAAAAACACACACAGGGTGGACGGGAGGGGTTATGGATGGATCCAACAAACACAGGGCTTTCATCCAGGAGACTGTGTGAACCAAACAACATGTTATTTAAAGTTTCACTTTCACTTTACAAACATAGTCATTTTAAGCCAAACCATGATGTTTTTTTTCCTAAACCTAACTAAGTGGTGTTGCCTGAACCTAAGCAAGTATTTTTGTTTGAATTCACAACGTTGAAGGTGCTAAATACGAGATTGAGAGCATTTCTATTGCCTCTGCACGGCTCTCAAGATGGCGATGGCTGAGCCGGCGGTTCGCAGCTAACAGTGCTAACACTGCTAACAGTGAAAACAAAGGCAACAGAGCTAACAGTGTTTATCTGAGGGGGGGAACTTGAGGGTGGGTGTTACGGTTCCGCAACAACATCAGCTGTAATCGTATGAGAGCACTGAAAGGCACACGCGGCCGGCACGGCTATGTCAACAAAGCACGGAGGAGCTCTGATTACAACAAACACAGAGGGAGAGAGACTTCATTCTCTGCTCAGGTTAACGTATTCTCATACAACGGTTTGTATGATATCTTTCTAAAAAGTGAATCCTACTTTTTTGTTCATTTTCCTATCATTATCTTTGTCAAAATCTTGCAATCTAACTTGACCCTGTCAGATGATTTGTTTTACAGAACCATCGGAGAAGCCGTAATTGGAAACTGCTTGGAAAAGGGCAGGCACTTTGAAAAAATACTTAGCAGGTGATTGGATGAACCATCCGTCAATCAAACTAACGATAAGAGAAATTAAAGCATCATTAATTTTATCAGCTAGCGAGCCTGTTTCAAATCCAAATACATATCATGTAAAATGGAGCCAGGAGGTTGACATATTTCTTATAATATTTGACCATCCAGACTTTTCCATTTTTATGAACAGAATGGTAGTTCTAATCCCTTCTCCTTCTATAGAAGCATCCAGCTTTTGTTTTTGCTCGAACAAGGTGGATACCTCCGACCTTGGGGTTGGAGCCATTTTGTCCCAGTGGGCTGCCGACGACCAAAAGCTGTCGACTTTCCCTGGTGGAGAGGAACTACGACGTTGGGAACTGGGAACTGCCGGCTGTCAAGCTGCCGTTGGAGGAATGGTGTCACTGGCTCGAAGGGACCAAGCTACCCTTCTTTGTCTGTACAGATCACAAAAACCTTGAGTATATTCAGTCCACCAAAAGACTAAACTCACGACAAACCACATGGTCACTATTCTTTACAGGGTTTAACTTTTCCCTCTCCTACCGGCCCAGTTCCCGCAACGCCAACCTGATGCCCTGTCCAGTTTGTGGGAAGGGAGGACTCGCCCATGACCCTAACACAATCCTTCCTGCTCCACGTCTGGTAGCTTGGCTCACCGGGGAGGTAGAGGAGAGAGTTAAGGGCACCCTGGAGGATCAGCCCTGTTCTCCGCTCCTCTTCCCGACTGCTCCTCACGGCTACTTGTCGAACCTCCATGGTCACGGCTGCTTGCTCATCTTTTCTTTTCCGGGCCAGCCGCGAGTAGTCCCTCCCTTGGCTGCTGATTGGTCACCTGTTGCCCAGCTCTCCTGTCTAATAGGTTAACTGTATGTCTGTCAACCGAGCGCTACACAGGTGCAGGTGATCAGCTTCATCAAAACGATAGTCAAGCAGAAGTAAAAATATAAAAACTCAAAACTAAAACTATGCGGAAAAATAATATAAAATCATTCACCATAAAACAAAGCAAATATAAATATAGGAAAGTAAAATCAATACTTCTGCTGTATTGCTACTTATAGCTGTTGTGCCTCTCTCAGGATGTTGTACGTACTATTCAAAGCACGAGGGCTGCATCTACTAGAGAATCCACACAGCCAAGCGGACAGCGTTTTAGTGTTGGCGTGTAGGAAAGTCCCGAGAGCCCACTGTGTGTCCTCTGCCTCACACTGCTTTCATTCCTTCAACCTCTGGTGGACAGGAATTTGGCTTTCAGCACTGTTAAATATTATGTTGCTGCTGTTTCATCCTGTCATGAGGGCTGCAGTGACAGGTCTGTTCAGTCATCCTCTGATGAAACATTTTTTGAGAGGCGAACGGAGGCACAGACCGCTGTCATGGACCGTTGTCACGCTTCTTGGTGCGCTGATTAATGCCCCTTCAAACCTCTGGATCAGGTTCCGCTCAAGTTCCTGTCAGCCAAAACGGTTTTGCTTTTGGCTCTGACATATCTATATATCGATATATACAGTATATATACAGTATATATATCTCTCTCAGGTATCCATGGATCGGGGTTACACCTGGGTCGGGGCTGCATCTGCTGCCGCGTCTGCTGCAAGCTTGACACCCACTGCTACCATCTTTATTATCAGCCTTTTTATTATTAGTAGTAGTAGTAGTTATATTTCTATTATTATTATCACTAATTTACATACACTTTTTGTTATTAGTCCTATTTGTATTAGTTCTTACTGATGATGTGCTATTAATGTGTTTGCTGTGCATCTCTCCCCCTCTCTCTCTACCTCTCTCTCTCTCTCTCTCAAAACCCAACCGGTAGAGGCAGATGGTTGCCCACCCAGAGCCCGGTTCTGCTCAAGGTTTCTACCCGCTAAACGGGGAGTTTTGTGAGTTTTCTGAGTAGGAAGCCATGTCTCATCTCCTCTCCCCTGTGCGGGCCCTGTCCTGCTATGTTACGCACATGGCTGCCATGCATCATTCCCAGCGCCTGTTTGTGCATTACGGGGAACAATCTCGGGGGCTTCCTCTGTCTGCACAGCACCTGTCACACTAGCTGTCTCACAGGTGTATCTCTCCTCTGGCATGGATCTCCCAGAGAGCATCAGAACACACTCCACCAGAGGGATTGCATCGGCTTTGCACAGAGGAATGCCAGTGGAAGACATTTTCACTGCAGCATCCTGATCTTCGTGCGTTTCCATCTGCGTGATGTCTCCCGTTTCTGCATGACTCACTCTGTACTGAATGTTTTGTCTCTTCCTCCTGCCTGTCAATGCACGGAGCGTTGCCTTTATTGGCACACTCTGCTCCTCACGGGACTTTTACAGTACAATACGTAACCTTCATCTGTGCTTTCTCGCAGCAGTAGGCTTTATTGTTCCCAGCCTTCATCCCATCATGGAGAATATCAGGTATGTCTACTGTGCTGTGCCAACATGGCTCAGGTGATGCACCAGTACGCATGGCTGGTTTGGGACATTTATTATGCTTCTTGGAGTGGGTGTGTTTGTTTGGACTAAGTGAGGCATGGACTACAGGTATATCCTGCTCTGCCTTTAACCCAACAGCGATAGCTTTAGAGGACAGAGCCTATATGAAATGGAACGTTAGTTACGTACTGTAACGCAGATTCTATGAGTACAGGCACAGAAAGAAGAAATAGCTGTTGACTCTGGGAGCCAATTGTCTGGTCTCAACTCAATTTATACCCAAGGTGAGACTGAGGTGAGGCCCACACACAGGTGGGCGTGGATTAAAGTTATTTCAATGCTGCGCATGGGTGCATGGGATAAACCCCAATAGCGATAGCCTTAGAGGGCTGCACCTATACTCATAGAATCTGGAGTTACGGTACGTAACTAACGTCCTCTCATTCGATTCCACATTTCTCCTTAGCCACCAATAGCACCTTCTCTCAAACCAATGAAGGTAGGAAGTGCATTATTATGGTCCTGGGTGGCTCATTGTGGTTAGGCATATAGGGGCGAGAGAATGATGGGCATGTTTGATTTCAAATTTGTTGCCAGTAAGACCCAAGTCCTTGAGAGACAATCCTCTCCAAACACTGAATCACTTTGCCCTTTTGTCTCCTCCTCGCCTTCTTTCCATCCTACCATTCTGACATTATTATTCCGACATTGGTTTTTGAGGTCCTCCACATGTGCCCATAGTGTTTCCAATCTCGTCACACTTCTCCATCCTCAATCCGAGCATTGACGTCCTCCATGTCCGATATCGGTTGTTCTGTCTGTCCAAGCCTTACTCGTATGTTCTTGACCGAGTCTTTGAGTTTGTCTTCGTCGTCTTCTTAATTGGGACATCAGCCACCGCCACCACCTGCAGAGTAGCACTCGTTTTTTTTATTTTCAATGTGAACACAGAGTCGATTGTCAAGCGTGGACAACAAAGAATACACATGCTGCAGAAGCTTAACTCCTTTAAAGTCTGTAACTCTATCTTAAGCATTTATCGAAAGTCTTTTAACGTTTTCCTTTATTTGCTGGTTTAATGGGTTGTCTGTGAAGGACAGAAACAGTCTCAATAGTATCGATAAGATCTGCTCCAAGATAATCGGAGTCCAGCAGAGAGACTTGAGCTCCCTCTGGGAGAAACACGTCGCCAAGAAAGCAAAAGGAATTAATAGCCAATCTGATTACATCCTGTCCAGTGAATTTACTTCAATGCTCTCAGGCCGACGCTACAAAGCGCCCGCCCCC
>CAKAOI010049136.1:31001-61272 GCA_916701655.1 Sebastiscus albofasciatus
TGCTGCTGATCTCTGTGTACATCTATGTGTGTGTAATAAAGGATCAATATCAATGATCAGACATTTTTTGTGGAATATGTTGAAACAAACAGAAACCAGAGAAATATTTCTACTTCATTAACGTGGCGGTAGTCAGTATATTTTTGGCATCATTGGGCAAACATCCCATAACCTTTCAGCATATTGTAATTCAAGTTTTCTGAGAGAAAACTAGACTTCTGCTCCTCCTCATGGCTCTGTTTTCAGGCTTTAGAAAATCTAGCCCGTGACGGGAGACTTTGACCAATCACAGGTCATTTCATTGAGAGAGCGTTCCTATTGGTTGTGCTCCGGTCATGTGACCGGTACTTGGCGTTCCTTCAAGCCATCTCAACCTGATGTGAACATGGCGGCCGCGTCACAAACGTTCTCATTTTATAGCTAAACCGTGCACTACAAGATGATTCTGAAAACATCTGAGGAGAGAAATAGGCATTACAGTAACAGAATATTGATTCATATTTGATCAGCGCTGCCTAGTTTGACTGTTTGGTCAGAGTTCACGAGTGATTGACAGCTGGCTCTCACAGACGGCAGCTGGGCAGCAGATCTCAGATCAGCTCTTACTGCTTGTTTTCCTCCGGTCTGTGAAATCTTGCAGATGTCGTTAGGAGCACCGGAGGACACAGAGGAACATGATTTTTTTCAGGTTACCTGTTTCATGTACTACTGTCACGATATAGCGACCGTTTTATAAAAATAACTTTTTTTAATCATATTTGCCCCAATCTCACCTACTTCAACTTTAAAACGTAAAAGAATTAATAACCAATTAAAAAGCTGAGAAAAACTTGTCACTTTGAGGGGAAAAGCTGGTCCGTCTTAAGAGAGTCGGAGCCGGAATTACAGATGCAGGAAGTTGTAGCCACGTAGCATTTATTCACCGACAAATAAACTGTACACACTGTCTGCTACAGCTACGTTCACAGCTATAACACCACCACCACACACACAGACCGTATGTGTGTGACTACGAGGAGCACGAAGCTACGTAGCTAAGTTAACACTCCAAGACGGTGAACTGGAGTCAGTGAATGCAGCATACGCTCCCGTACAGATAAACAGGAGACTCCGTTGTCTTGTTGGTTAACGGTTAATAATTGGTCAACGAGGGTCGGTTATCGTTTAAGAAAATGTTTCAAAATTAGCATCCCTAATTGCAAGTAAATAATACATTTATGATGAAAATGTATCCAATGTGAATCCAAAAGTTTTTCCTGCTGTGGAGCTGAATCTCGTGGGCGGGACCTACGCTGAAAGATGTATCTGGATCACAGTGATAGCTTGGCAACATCCACTGTTCTAGAAATAAGAGAGGGAGTTTTGAAATCTGCATTGTTTTTCACTGTTTGAGGTTTGATTGGTGCTAACTGACATCTTGTTCTTCTTTTGCAATGGTATAATGGTTTTCTGACTGGAGAATTGGCGCCACCTACTGCTTATCTCGATGAACTAACTCCTAATAATCAGATCGCTGTAGTGGATGGAAACAAGCATATTGTTGGAAATAAAAGACAAGAAATATAACTTGTTTTCCAGAATTGTTCTCCAGTAGGGGAGATCGGGGCACAACCTAATACATTTTGGTCTTGGCTAAATAATAATAATAAAAAAAAAATTGTTAGATTATTTAGATAGATAGATAGATAGACAGTAACTTTATTGATCCTGAGGGAAATTCAAGATTCCAGCATCACAGTTCCATAGTGCAAACATATTAGTAAAAAGGCACAAGTAAGTAGTACAAAGAACATATAAAAAAATATACCAGATATAAAAATGCCAGGAGATGAAGAAAACTGTTAAAAATGAATACAGTGCAGAATAACAACTGAGATACGGGACTATTAAAAATGTGATTATAGTGCAAAAAGTGATTTAGTGCTGGATAATAAGATATAAAGACCAGGGGATTATGAAATGTCAAATATTGATTATAATGCAGGATAAAAACTGAGGTAGAGAGTTTTTTTTAAAAAAAATAGACTACTTTGCAGAATAAAGCTGTACATTGTTTGAATACAGTATAACAAGTCAATAAAGTTGCAGAGTAGAGCTGTTTGTGGTGTGCAGAATTAAAAAGTCTATGAAAGTGCACTGTGTGCATTAACCGTCCTGCCGACCGTCCTCCTTTGTCCCCCTCCTCCTCCCCAGAGAGGTGTTGTACAGTTTGATTGCTCGGGGGACAAAGGATTTCCACTTGGGGAGCAGCAGCCTGCCGCTGAACCAGCTCCTCTGTTTGGTGATGACGGCGTGCAGAGGATGGCTGGTGTTGTCCAGTATGGCCAGCAGTCTGTTGAGTGGTCTTTCCTCTAACTTCATTAATTAATTAATTAATTAAAATAACATGGTAAAAGTGGTACGAGTTCTTAGAACATTATGATAGAAGTATATAATGGTCATCCCCATGCTCTATTATGTCTCATAAGTTGATGCAATTTTTGGGTTAATAACATTTGTTACACAGATTTGGTGCTAAATTGAACCATTTTTTTATCACTTGAGAATTGATAAGTGATCAGTAGTCTTGAGGAACACCATAGAAAAAGCCATGTTGGGATTTGGTATGAAAACTTTTGACATTTTAAAATTGCATTTTTCAGATGGTGAACACTTCTGTTTTGGAAACTGCTCAGAAACCCCCATATTGTCAATATACATGAAGCCATCCCTCCTCTGAATGCTCTAGGTCTTTAGTTTGTGGCTGTAAAGTTTCACAAGGTTGTGATTATCCTAGAGGTCACCACAGATCATTTTATACAGTGAGGTCAAGTTTAAAAAAAAAATGGTCTCACTACAATGAAGTGGCTACTATGGGGACTAAGATCAACACACATGGATACAGTTGGGCTCATTGGATTCACAAGAGTGTTAACTTTACAGTGATACCGGATTCATGCCAAGACTGTTTAGGGACCCCAGTATGTAGAAATATTCAAACAAACCATTTTTAGAATAGGTGGAAATAACACATTTATACTGCATTCAAATAACTGCTCAGTTTTTTTGCCCAAATCTGCATGTGATTATCATAAAGTGTGTGAGGGTCACTTGCCACTCAGCGGGCTGGTAGGGGTTAATTATCTCTAAGCAGAGGCAGCTGTGGAGCCTAATTGTCCCTGATGAGGATCAGGTGGTTGAAGCCTATATCTACACGTGGTTTCAGTGCTCAGATGCTGACTCGTTGTCTGTTTGTCAGAGGTAGTGAGGGTGCTGTCCTGTTTCTGCTGTATCTGTGTAGGGGTGTGTGAATCTGCAGAAGTACCATGTGAACCTGTAAGATTCACTCACCATTTATGTTCTTCTCTTCTCTGGAGTCTCTTAGAGTGGGTTAGGTCCGTGTGGCCTGCCTTCGCTGGTTCCTTTGTTACCTCCACCAAGGCCGAAGGAGGTTCTGTTTTCACCGGCGGTGGTTTGTTTGTTTGTCTGTTAGCAAGATTGCTCCAAAAGTCCGCCATATGGATTTGAATTTTAGAGGGGTGGGGTGTGGCACAATGAACAATCCATCAGATTTTGGTGGCGATCTGGATCATGATCCGGATTCAGGAATATTTTTAAGAATTGCGATCAACCTGAGCATTAAGACCACAGGGTATAACACATTCGTAGTGTAACTGATGACGCGTTGATGACGCATGACACCGCCTTCTTCCTCCTTCTGAGAGCAGAGAGAGAGGTGTGTGGATGTGTGCAGGAGCTGCTGGCAGTCCACGGTGAGAAAGAACAAAAGCGGTAGATGTTGGGATGAGAGACAACGTAGTGTAACACTATACAGACATAACAAGGCTGCTGAATGAGAGAGGCATCCGTCGATACGTTACGCGGAAACACACCATGTTAATAACAAGCCGACCACCTCACGGTACCGCCAGCTGGGAGCTGTGATCTGTTTTTAAAGTCACGCGTTGGTGGAGGTCTGCGCTCTCCGAGTGCAATTCTAGTTTCCTTTATGTTCTAGTCAGCTGCTCGGCAGTGGTGTTTTAGTCTTTTCAAGATATATTGAGTGTAGGGAGCATTCCTTTTAGGCCTGTTTTCATTAATTGCTTCCGATTTTTGTTGTTATCCTTCGGGATTAACTTTTAGATTCTCCTGGTCCGCAACTGCATCACCCTCCCCATTTCCCTAACAAAGTGGGCATGTCTGTAAAGGGGTAAATACTCGTGGGTACCCATAGAACCCATTTTCATTCAGTTATCTTGAAGTCAGAGGTCAAGGGACCCCTTTGTAAATGGACATGCCAGTTTTTCCTTGCTAAAATGTAGCCTAACTTTTCTAGAACATGGTTGACATGGTTGTTACCAATGTTCCTTAGGTTTTCTAGTTTCATATATCTGTACCTTCACTCTAGCCACTGAAATACAGTGAAGTCGGTCGGAATTGCCCATGGTCTTGTAGGTCTCATAGAACCAGGGTTACAATATCGTAACCTTCGTTCTAACTCACACAGGCTCCGCCCTCTACTGGACTCTATGGTTACACTGGGTGGAGCCCGATGGATGCACGCCCTGTCGCGACACCATCTTGACTAGGGATGCAAATTTTTTTTCTAACTGATAAACGACCCTCGTTAACCGATTATTAACCGTTAACTGACAAGATTAGTGCGTCTCATGCAGCGGTGCTATTTTTAGTGCCTAACGAGCCGCCCAGCTGCAACGAAAAGCCGATGCTCAAACAGGTTAAATCCATCATTTATCACCAGCTGCAGTGTACGAGCACAACAGACAACCGAGTCCCCGATTCATCCGACTAGTTACTGTTACTTACGGAGGGTTACTGTAGCAGCCATGACGCCGCGTGTATTGTCCCAGTAAGTCTTCACTGTATCATTTAGTTTAGCTGCGCGGTTGTCAGCTGTGTGTCTGCCTGGCGTAACATAATATTAGCGAGTGTCTGACAGACCGTGTGTGTGTTTGTGCTACTTTCACAACTGTAGCGTTGCTGGTGGCTTTGTGCTTACTATTGTTACACACATAGGGTCTGTCAGTGTGGCGTAACGTTAGCGAGTGGCGGCGGTGATTGTGGGGTTGGCGGGAGGCGCTTTCAAACAGCGTTGAAGCAGCTGTTTGCAACTGGCAGCTCTCTTTTAATATTAGACGATATAAATATTACACATACATACCATATTTGCCGCCCCCCCTCCCCTCTCCCCCCCAGATATAAATAATATAAATCCAAAGTCCCTGGTTACAAAGCTTTGATTTCTGCCTGCATGCAGGAATCAGGTGGACCATGACGTGGTCCAAGTGTCCCAAGTGCAGTGTGAGAGACAGTGTGAGAGACAGCGCTGATTGCAACATTGATCCAAAATGTTCTCCTCTCTGATCGAGCTTTTAATTAACTGTCTATTTTGGGAGTTCATGGCTGGGATTACTTCATCGATTATATGCAAATACTGTCCATGTTTGCTTCTTACAATGTTTCTTTTTTTTCCGCTCCACAGTGCAGCATTCGGACCCAGTACACAGGAAGACGAGGACTACGAAGACGTGCCCATAAATAAGACGTGGGTCTTATCACCGAAGGTCTACGAGAGCGATGTGACTATGATCCTAAACAAACTCCTGCAGGGCTATGACAACAAACTGCGGCCTGACATCGGAGGCAAGTCCAGTTTTAATCCTCTGTTTTTATCTTTAGGTTGATAAGACAGACAGCATCTTTTTGGACATCAGCCAACAACAAACATACAAAAGTTGATACTGTCTATGTCAGTGCAGTGTGTCTTGGGTTATGTTTCAGTGAGGCCGACAGTGATTGAAACAGCTGTGTATATCAACAGCATTGGACCAGTGGACCCCATCAACATGGTGAGACTGCTTCCTCTCATTTCCCTTTGCATTGTCTCTGCTGATATAATGGATAATGGATGGTAATAACCAACACATACAAGTAGGGATGGGTGATATTGCTTATAAATAATATCTCAATATTTTTAGGCTGTATTGCAATATACAATATGTATTTCCATATTTTCTCAAACATAACTGTTTGACCCTTTGATGTACATGATCATACCAACATTATCATTCTAGAAAACCAATTTAAACATTACATTTAAAATGTTTTCTTATCGAGTTTGACTAATTATTCACACAATTGAAATTGAATATTTCAACAGTATTCTGTTTTATTTCTTTGTGTATTATTGACAGACTGATTGACTCATTGGATTCATGTGAAATTGCTCATTCACCCGAAGATCACTTTTATTTTGAAGTCACTTCTTGGTCACTTTTATTCTGAATCCAGTTCTTACATGCTCTTACTGTAATGCCTAGTATATACACGTACCACAAAACAACTTGAGGAGGTGGGGGGGCTAGTTTGCCCATCTTTGTTGAAGTGGAGGATGGCATCTTCCATCACTATTCTATTAGGATTCATCCTCTAGTTAGCATGGATGTCTGTACAAAAATGAATGGCAATCCATCCTATAGTTCAACGCAAAATTTGATTCTTTCAATGTTCCTTGTCAATGGTATTTTAACACAAGACCAAATCTTAACTCAATGTCCACACAGTACTTTTTTTAAGAAATGTCAGCCTCCATCTATTGATGCCCCATTAAAAGTGCCAGACAAAGCTAGTTAGTAGGCATTGACTTTAGATTTAATGTGCCAAAGTTGTGGGACATTTCGCTCTCAAATAAAGCCAACCTGCAGGTGGTGCTATAGGGCAGGGGTCTGCAACCTGTGGCTCCGGAGCCCTGAAGTCCTAATATAATGATAGTAAAGTCAAAGGTTTAAGAGAAAAAAAGTTGTAATATTATGAGAATAAAGTCATAATATTATCAAGTAGTAATTTTACGTGTTTTCTTTTTTTCTCGTTAAGTTGTGACTTTATTCTCGTAATATTACGAATTATTTTTCTTGTTAAATTCTGACTTTATTCTCGTAACATTAAATTTTTTCTCGTAAAATTACGACTTTATTCTCATAACTTTATGACTTTTTCTCGTGAAGTTATGATTTTATTCTCGTAATATTACGACTTTTTTTTCTCGTAAAGTTATGACTTTATTCTTGTAATGTTACTACTTTTTTCTCGTAATATTATGACTTTATTCTAGAAATCTCAGATTTTTTTTCCCCCTCAATGTGGCCCTAATACTCCGTAGTACATTGTCTCTTTGGTCCTCACTGCATTAGACTTATATACTATATACTTAGACTATAAGCTGTGTTACCTTCATCACAATGCTCAAATGTTTTGCGACTCCAGACAGATTTTTTTTGCCTAAAATGGCTCTTTTGATAGTAAAGGTTGCTGACCCCTGAGCAAGGTTAAATGTCAAGAGATCACAAGAGTCATTATTTACGTACATATAAGATATTTTACTGACCACATGCATTTTTACCTGATGATGGTGCTACATGAAAAGTCAGGGGATCACTAATTACAATTCATGCTGAAGGAAAAATCAATGTCTACACCAAATTCCATAACAATCCATCCAATCCAATAATAAAGTCCCTATTCGCTCTGGGAATTCTTAAAGTAACTGTTTGGATATCTTCTTGTATATTGTTTATTGGCTGTACTTGCATGTTCTACCTAACTCTGTTACAGGAATACACCATTGACATCTTCTTTGCCCAGACATGGTATGACAGCCGACTGAAGTTCAACAGCTCGATGAAGCTGCTCATGCTCAACAGTAACATGGTAGGCAAAATCTGGATTCCCGACACATTCTTCAGGAATTCCCGCAAATCAGACGCCCACTGGATCACCACTCCCAACCGCCTCCTGAGGCTGTGGAGCAATGGTAGAGTCATGTACACGCTGAGGTAGGACGCTCATGCAGCCAGTGTGCTAATCTTTTTGGTAGCCATTTTTTTAATGTTGAACTATCAACTCTTCAACAATCTTTGTTTGTTTGTGCAGCTTTAGTGTGTGCATCTGTATTTTTTTATCATGTTGGTCTGTTCTTGGTCTTAATGTCTTTAGGTTTCAGGTTTTTTTTTCTGCATTTGTTGGTGTAATTACAGAGAAAACATGATTTACTATGTTCAGTCACACTTGGGAGGGAAAACAACAACACTGAGACTTTTCTCTTATCGTTTTTTCTCTGTCACAATTCTGTTTTTGTCAGGTTGACTATTAATGCGGAGTGTTACCTTAAGCTGCATAACTTTCCAATGGATGAACATTCGTGTCCACTGGAGTTTTCAAGCTGTAGGTGGTCAAACATTTCCCCCTCCCATTTTTGAACCCGCCATCTCGACTTCAAACTTCCGTAACTTGCAGAGGAGCTTCTGTGTGGGCTTCTAGCATTGTGGTTAAGCCCTTGTTCCTTCTCCTTGCCAAAAGGACCATCTGCTTGAGGCTGCCCTCTATAAGCCTGTACCAATCTATCATCTGCTCCACCAGCGGAGAGAGGAGGTCACCCAGTTCCATTTTTCTCTGACAGACCTAATGAATTAAGCACCTTCTCCCAGTCTGATTCATACTGTCTGTCATGCTTCATTTGTCTCTTGCATTGTGCTTTAGCCTCTCATATCTCGCCATGATCTTAATCTTCCTCACACTCGTGAAAAATGCAAACACCATTCCATGGAGTTGAGAACAAATGTCAGGACCAGAACAGTCACACTAAATGTCTTCAAATGAGCACAAACCAGTCGTAATTTCATCAACAAAATACTACTGAACAATTAAACAGAACTCGCCTAACGAAATAATGAAAGTTGTTAAAAAAACAACCAAAAAGTACATTTTGCTTCTATGCAAGCATCCTCTTGCAGTTGTGCAAATGATGCTCTCTCAGTAGCAGTGACGGAAGTAGCTTAACATTGTTATATCAACACAGAATCTTTAAAAGAGGGAGGGTTTCGACTGTAACACCAGACACCTTGGACTATGTCCTGTTTTCTACCGTCGTGTCTAAAAGGTAACCCCCAAGCTGCGAAAATGTGCAAAAACTCTTGCAAGACTCACTGCCCGATGACTTATCCTAACCTTAATCATTCAAGGTCAATGCCTACCCTTAACCATTCAAGGTCAATGCCTACCCTTAACCATTCAAGGTCAATGTCTAACCTTAACCTTAACCATAGAGGTGGCATATCAGAAAACTTTCATGAGAATCTTACAGGTCATTATGAGACATATTTTGTAGTTTAGGTAGTTTGGGGACTTGTTGGCCTGAAAATGCTTTTTTCAATGAGAAGAGCCTTCTTTTTGTAACATAATCCAATTTTCATGCACTACGAGCTCAAGTTAAATAGAATACTGTGAAACATCGCTATAAATGTGATGACTAAGGAAAATTCCTTTCCTGTCTCAATGTTTGTGTATTGATGTCAGGGAGAGCAAGAGTAATTCCTTCCACACTGCCTGGGAGTAAGCACTGACTGCACAAACTGCCTACTAATGACTATTACAGGTATGCCTATTAAAACTCACGTGTACCTACCATACTGTAGTGCACAGACTGTTATATGTATTTGAAGACATCTTGCTCATTTGAAGAATTTTCATGAGACTGGGCAGGTCAGTTCCATCTTGAATGCTCCACTTTGCCTTGCCATGGTGCAATTTTCCATTGTGATATACAGTACACTGAATGACAGATATAAAGGCATCGGTACGGCTTCTAATTCATTTATTATGTGTCTGGGATGTTCTGTAGATGGTTATCCCAAAAATGAGATCATGTATCGGTGGCAGAGACGGGCAGTGGAGGTGGCAGACCAGCGGTACTGGAGACTTTACCAATTTGCCTTCGTAGGGATGAGGAACTCTTCTGATGTGGCTCACACCCAGTCAGGTACGACATTATGGCCAAGTCCTCTTACATGTTGCCAGTCTCCAGTTTTACATGGAGCACTGATATATTACAATAATGTAGACTTTGGATTAGTTTTAGTGTAGAGTACGGTTCAACATTATCACATAGATCAGGCTGTTCTCATACACCGTTCGTAGCTATACCTATGAAAAGTAAACGCACTATAATTTGTACATATCCCAAAAAAATTAATTTGTATGCAATCCACTTAACTGTGAACAAGGAAGTATAAAGAGCGGCAAACGCCACGTAGGGAGGAGGTTGGGGTGGATAGGTGGGTCAAAAATCACTGGATTTTCACCCAGGAGACTGGTGTTCGTGTCCCGCGTGAAACCAGTCATTGTTGATTTGTTTGTCATGCAACTTCCATACTTAAATTACATCACTTGCGGTGTTATTTTGACCCAAACCAGGATCTTTTCCTGAACCTAACTAAGTAGTTTTAGTCACACCTTCCGTACTTAAGTTACGGCACTTCTGGTGTTGCATAACCACGTCCGGTGTGGCGTAATTTAACTATGATCTTTCCTAAACCTAACTAAGTAGTTTTCTTGCCTAAACCTAACCAAATCAACCTTTTCCTAAACCTCACTATGTGGTTTTCTTGCCTAAACACACTGAATATGTTTCCTGTAAAGTTGGAAGTTAATTTTAAGAAGACTGGAGCGGAAATTAACACTGAATATTCGTACAAAAATGCAAGAAAAATGAGGAATAACTTTTTGTAAGATATCACACTAACGGTTGTATGAGAATATGTTGCATAGATTATCCTATGTGTCTTGTCTGTCTGTATATATATTTTACCAATCCGTACTTAATTATACATTCATATTGAAATAACGTGCATAAATACCAATCTGTGCCCGCCTTACCTAAACATCTCACTTCACCCTCTGGGCATATTAAGGTTTTATCTCTATATCTGTCTTATTGTTAAACTTTCAGGGGAATATGTAATCATGACGATCTTTTTCGACCTGAGTCGGAGAATGGGCTACTTCACCATCCAGACGTACATTCCCTGCAGTATGATTGTGGTCTTGTCCTGGGTCTCCTTCTGGATCAACAAGGATGCCGTCCCAGCCCGCACATCTCTAGGTTTGATACGTTCTTTCATAGTTCACAATTTCACAGTTAAACCGAATCACCGTGTAAATATGCCTTGTTCTGTAAATCACCGTACGTTGATCTTTGAAATATTAGTAAATGTAATGTAATGCATTCCATTTGTCTCTGTGACAATCCATTCAGGTATCACCACAGTGCTCACAATGACAACTCTAAGCACCATCTCCAGGAAGTCCCTGCCCAAGGTTTCTTATGTCACCGCCATGGACCTGTTCGTCTCTGTCTGCTTCATCTTCACCTTCGCTGCCCTCATGGAGTACGGCACTCTGCACTACTTCACCAGCAACAGACAGACTAAGAAGACTAAAGGCAACAATAACACACAGGTAACCTAACACTCATTTTCTTTCTTATCCTTTTTTTGAACCCACTGAATGTAATAGTAACATTCAATTTCAATTCAATTGAATTTATTTTTTATATAGGGTCACATCATAACAGCAGTTATCTCGAGATACTTTCATATAGAGCAGGTCTATACTGAAGCACTGGGGTGACAGTGGCAAGAAAAAATCCTCCCTTTAACGCATACGACAACAATAATAGCACAATAGCTATAACAATAATAGAAATAGGACTAATAGAAATAATAAGTAGCGGTGGATATATTAGATTGATAATAGTAATAGCTGTAATAATAGCAAAAAAAAAAACAGAAATATGACTACTACTACTAATAATATAGTAGTGGATGTAACAGAGTGATAATAACAGTAGCAGTAATAATAATAGAAATATGGCTGATAATACTGATAGTAGCAGTGGGTGTCAAGCAGCAGCATGCCTGAATGGGACATGAATGTATCCAGATGGAGAGGGAGAGGAGGGAGGAACTCAGTGTATCATAGGAAGTCCCCCAGCAGTCTAAGCCTATAGCAGCATAACTAGGGGCTGGTCCAAGGCAGCCTTGGGCCAGCCCTCGGCCAGCCCTAACTATATCAAAGAGGAAAGTCTTCAGCCTACCCTTAAATATGGAGAGGGTGTCCGCCTCCCGGACTGAAACTGGGAGGTTCCTCAAGAGAGGAGCTTGATAGCTGAAGGCTCTTGCGATTGCTTTCTCAAGGATCTTAGAGAGAAAGGGAAGGTTGTATATACAGTAGGTCTGTAGTTGGGATAAAACCAGTCATCCATTAATCTACATTAATTGTGAACCAGGAAGTATAAAGAGCGACAAACGCTGCATAGGGAGGAGGTCGGGGTTGATGGGTGGGTCAGAAAATGCCGGACATTCATCCAGGACTTACTTCTGTATGTTATTTAAGTTATTTTAAGCCAAACCACGATCTTTTCCTAAACCTCACTAAGTAGTTTTATTTTGAAAAGACTGGAGCGGAATACGAGCTGGACACATGTTGCTGGACATTCGTAGGAAAATGCACAAAAAATTTGGAAAATAACTTTTCGTAAGAAAACATAAGAACCGTATGAGGATACATTGACCATTATCACTAAAGGAGGCAGAGGAATAGCTAAACATGTGACACACTGAGCAAGAGACAGCAGGAGAGGGAGAGAGAAGCCATCCCTAGAACTCGGGGTCTTGTTTGCGAGTGAGGGGACAATGGAACGTGAGATCGGCTGGAGAATCGGAGCAGCGGGGGCGGTATTGGATTCGCTTTACCGCACCATTGTGACGTAAAGAGAGCTGAGCTGGAAGGCAAAGCTCTCAATCTACCGGTCAATCTTCGTTCTTACTCTCACCTATGGTCATGAGGGTTGGGTCATGACCGAAAGAACGAGATCGCGGGTACAAGCGGCTGAAATGGGTTTCCTCAGGAGGGTGGCTGGTGTCTCCTTTTAGAGATAGGGTGAGAAGCTCAGTCATCCGTGAGGGACTCGGCTGGGAGGAGACCACGGGGAAGACCCAGGACTAGGTGGAGAGATTATATCTCCACACTGGCCTGGGAACGCCTCGGGATCCCCCAGTCAGAGCTGGTTAATGTGGCCCGGGAATGGGAAGTTTGGGGTCTCCTGCTGGAGCTGTTGCCCCTGCGACACAACCTCGGATAAGCTGAATAAGACTGAATAAGTTTGTAAACAACTGTGGTATTTGCGAGAAAGTCACTAGAAGATAAGCAGAACTAGTGATACTACTGATAACTTTTCATCCTCAAGGTCTTAAGATGGTCCTGACCAAATTTCAAGTTGATTTGATCAAATCTGTAGGAGGAGTTTGTTAAAGTACACGTCCTATAAAACGCTAAAAATGTTGAGTTTTGGGCATACCTCCAAGAGGCTTTTTTGTGCGTCTCCACATGTTACATCTGTCTGCCAAATTTCATACATGTAGGTGAAACCGGAGCGCAGGGATCAATTTTTTCAATTTTCTAGGGGACGCTAGCGAGCCATTTTGCAACAGTCCCAACAAGACCTTTAAAATATCAAATTCTTTACCGCGTCTGATAAGTGTGCCAAGTTTAACAACTTTTTGAGCATGTTAAGGCACTCAATCCTCCATTAGGAGGAGAAAATAATATTAAGAATCCTTACAGTTTCAATAGGGCCTTCACTGGCCCGACGTTGTCGGTGCTTGGGCCCCAATACCTGGGTTGTGCTATAGCAGCTAAAGCCAGTAACACAGAAACATTGGCAACCGTAAACAAGACAATATGCTTGCCACGGCACGTCACACCACAACATACTGAAAAATACATGTGTGTTTGTCTCTACAACAGAAAGCATCCAGCATGGTGAATATCCGACCCGGCACGTCCCTGTTGCAGATGAACAACATCGTGCCCTACCACGAGGAGGCTGACTATGCTTACGAGTGTTTGGATGGAAAAGACTGCTCCAGCTTCTTCTGCTGCTTCGACGACTGCCGCTCAGGTGCCTGGCGCGAAAACAGGATGCATGTGCGGGTTTCCAAGATTGATTCTTACGCACGAATATTCTTCCCCACTGCTTTTGGCCTTTTCAATGTGGTTTATTGGATAGGTTATCTGTATCTATAAAACCAGTACCTCAAAAACAGCACGACTGGAGTTTAACATCTGCAAGCATTTTGCAGTAGCATACAATAGCTGCTCTGGTAGCATCCGAAATAATAGCTACTTAGCAAACAGGAAACTAAATTCAAATCTAAAGACAAATTATTAATTGACATTTCCTTGTTTATCCCCGCACTAGGTACAGTAGGATGCATGGCTAATGGCTGAGGTCAGTCACATTGTCCCCTCAATCTGCCCAAAACTGTGTTCAAACAGCAGGTCAACAGCTACTGGTTAATATGCCATTATGTACAGTACGGATTAGGGGTGTCATGATTTTGATTCTAAATCCGAAATCACTTCAAAGACGACACAGCGGATCGACCGGTCGTCTGCAGCTCAAAAACCAGTTGGAGATGACGGAGAAACAACAGAACTGGAAAATCCTCCGGTTTACCTGAAGTCACCAGTGTGGCGACATTTTGCCTTCCCCCGTTAGTTATGTGAACAATGAACAAGTCGTTGGCAGAAAAACAGGAGTTTGTAGGCTGCAGAAATTCAGGTAAAACAGCAACCAAAGAAAACAGTGTAGGCTACTCAGTGAACCGTTTGGCGATTTCAGCCGCGGTCGCGCTATCTCCACTTAAAATCGATTGTGTGTCTACATCGCTTTGTACAATAAAGCATGCGGGCACCGACGGGGACGTCGTGGTGCATTCAGGGGTGCCTCGTAATCTCTGATAAACTCTACCTGTTGTTGTAAAGTACCCTCCTGCCATCTAGTGGATCTTCTGTTTGTTGTTTAACAGCTTGTTCCCTCAATTGACCAATAGTACCAACTGGTGGAATAAGTTATTGTTATTACATATTAAATCAATTATTCAAATTTGACCGTATGGCCTTAGTGTGGTACATTCCAAAAAAAAATAACACTTGATAGCCTCTCTTTTTAAAGAAGAAATTGAAGGTGTAAACGACCGTTGTAAGGGCATAAAACCATTGATCTGTTGATCTTTATGAATCAAGACTCTAACATGGCATGTTTAAATCGAAATTCGAATAGAATCAAACTGTGACCTTAAAATCGAAAGTCAAATTGAATCCTGGATTTGGAGAATCGTGACACCCCTAGTATGGATATTCATTGCCCCCAATGGATAATCTCTATTGATTATGTTGACCCCGTTGACCTTTTCATCTAGCACCAAGTTAAATATTCCTCTTGATATGACAAGGCATCTAAAAAGCATTTTTTTTTAAATTTCCATTAATTATTTTCTGCCTTTTCTAACCCTAACCCTTTCACTGGTTAAAATAGCAAATGTTGTTTACTACATCCCGACCTTACAAATCTTGGAATTTAGACCTCATCAGATTTGATAACGATTTGAAAGGATTATGATACAATAAAGCTGATTTGATACTGGATTCAGATTTGTTATAATGCTGTCAAACCCTAAACTTACCCATAGCAGCTCTGACCCCTGAAATGTTTGCACAAGTAAAACTCCAGTCTACACACAGAGGAGATATTGCCATCAAACCTGAAAAAAAAATAGCCCAAATGTTTGTTTACTGGTTGCCACCATGCTATTGATATTGTTGAGAACCAGAAAAGAGGTGGTGCGTTGCACTTTGTTGCTATAATTTGGAATTGAGGGGTATTGGTCTGTCTCTTTAAGAAAATCCAGGACTATACCTTTGAGTGGCCGGTAACTTTTATGATGTATGAATTTCAAAAGTTACTTATTTTTTTTGGCAGAAATTTGTGGTTTCGGGGGCATTATTGGTCATATGCCATAAGCAGGGAGCCTATCTTTGAATATATGAACAACTCCATTGTTCATAGGGTTCTATTTTTCTAGGCAACACCTAAAAGTATAATGATTAGTGAGGTCAAAGTGGGCCAGCCTCTGCTCAGAAGTTGCTGCATGGAACGAATTGTAACCTCTGTCAACGGTGAATTGTTATGAACGCTGATTGTTTTTTTTGTTTTTTTTTTCTTTCAAGAAGCCAGATTTTATACTCTGATGTATCATACTTTACAAAAGTGATATAATTTACATTGATGGACTGTTCAAACAAAATATACTCATACACTCTCAACAACACTTCAGTTCTGAATTTAAAACTTCCATCTCTAAATTGTAGATTTCCTTCCTGGACAGGGATGAGAATATGCTATACAGCTCATAAATTACTTGAATTTCCTTTTATATTATTCCTGTTGCATGTAAAAGGCTCACTGTATGGACAACAAACTGAAACACAATAAATTAATAGATAACTGAAATACAGTATATCCAGGAACATCTTCTTAGAATTACTCTACATTTTCAATATAGTGTGTGAATGGCAGCCAATATCTTAAAGGAACAATCAACTACAATAGACTTAAAGCTGAATTTTTGCTTTCATTTTTTTTTCTTTTCAGCTACACACAATACAGTACACAATTTCTTCAGAAATGGCAGAGGTTCGTAAAGTCGACATGGTGTAGTTTGAATTATCTAGTTTCCTAGAGATGGAAATCATCAGGTTGAATCATTTTGTTCAGTTCAAAGATTCACAGTCACCTTTCAAATAATATTATATAATATATATATAATAATAGGTCAACTAACACCTTTCTGCAACAGAGTTAACAGCATCATAATTGTTTCTATGGTTTACGATAGCTTTCGGTAAGCTAACCAGGAAGTAATATACTGTATAACACAGCAGAGCATACACAGATTACAAAACCAGCCCATAATTCTCTGATGGCTTTGTCAAGGAGTTGAGGGTGAATAAAAAAATACATCGAAACAAGAATGACATTTTTTTTTAAGTGAAATTGACAAATTGAGAACAGAACTGGATGAAGTGAACTCCAAGCTGGACTTCATTAGAGAATCAACCAAGAAGGAACAACATCACTGTGGATGGAATAGCAGATGAGAAAGGGGAGACATTGGAGATAGTAGAGAAAAAATGTTCTGGAAGAGAAAAATGTGGATTTGGATGGTGGAAGAATGGAAATTGAACGAGCCCACAGAGTGGGGGAGTTTCAGGAACAAGGCAGGCCAACCCATATCTACTGAGATTTAAGGGCAGACAATCCATCCTCTGAGCTACAAAAAGCTGAAGCGCTCAAACATCTACATTAATGAGGACTTCTCAGATTTAATAAAAAAAAGGGACTTGATGCCACAATTGAGAGCTGAGAGAGAGAGAGTGGTGACTCTCTTGAGATATGATAAATTGGTGATTAAGCCCAGAAGTCAACATGTAGCTAGTTGAGTGGACACACGTCTCAGTTGGTTATAGATTTTTTTCCTTTAGCTTTTTTTTTTTTTTTTTTTACTTTGATTTCAGAAGGTTCATAGAACAACATAACAAACTCAACTTTAGGGCTACCAAGGAAAGTCTTGGATATAGACCCCCTCCACCCCACACCTCACCGTTCAGCTTGCCCCCATCATCCACATGTGTTTTGGTTTATGTTGCGATCAGCTGTACATTGCGGAGCAGCATAGCGGAGCATCGTAAAATCACGTCAGTGGAAGTGGTCAGAAACAAAATAAAACTCACTTAAAGCGTCGTCGTCACTCTTTGCAACAGTCACCAAGTGTGCCTTGGTCGAAGTAAACTGTAATGTCACCGTGTTTGATGAGGAAAGCTGGCAGAAGGAAAGAGGCAGGGTGACGCATCATGAACGCGTCATCAGTTACACTGCGCATGTGTTAAAGCCTGTGAGGTTAATGCACAGGCTGAGTGGAGTTATTAAAAAAAAATCCCGAAGCCAGATCATGATCCGGATCGCCACCAACATCTAATGGATTGTTCATTGTGCCACACCCCACCCCTCCAAAACATTTCATTCAAATCCATCACGGACTTTTGGAGTAATCCTGCTAACAGACAAACAAACCAACAAACCAACACCGTGGAAATCATAACCTCCTTCCCAGGCCTTCAGCCTTGGCGAAGGTAATTATACTCTATTTAGGAAAGATGGGAATTAATACAGAGGTGGTGTGGTCCTGTTCTACCAGCTAAAGAAAGGAAAGATATATTGGTGAGTGATAAAGGGGCTCTTTGAGTGCCTGCCACACTGCTGTTTGATATTAATTGGCTGCTGTTATAAGCCTCCAAATACTAATATGAAATACTTGGATGGAATTTCTGATCTCATCGATAAGATATCCGATGAAATGAAGAAACCAATGCCATTGTTGAAGACTATATCTACCATTACATCCTTTTTTCAAGTTACTGAGCATTCCATGTAGCCTAAGAAGTAGAATTTCTACAAATAAATCTGACAACACAGATACCAAGAGAGGAAAAACAATACACCAGCATTTGCCCATTATATGACTACTACAGACAAGAGGTTCTTGAACTTTTCACATACACCAAAGAAGCTGTCAGATGCAATTTAGTGGCATGTCATGTATAAATGTCATGTTGATCAGTTCTGATTGCATTAAGTCTCCACGTAAATAAAACATCAAATACAGAGTAGTCTTAACCCATAAAACAGCATTTCCACGTTCTCCAGATGCTATATCTCTGACGTGTTTTTAGATTTTTCAAGGTGACATACTGTAGCTATTAACCCACATTTCAGTAATAGGTAATATCTGAGGTTTTTTATTTTTCAACCATCCAAGTATCTAACTAGGAATGTACTGAAAGCCACATTAATCTATGCAAACATTGTTGTAATTGTTTTCTTAAGGTGTGATAACTCCTAGTTCACTTTGTTTGGTTCAAACAAGGGATGTACAATTTATTCAAGGATTTAAATTGATTAATGATATTGAATAAATCATAGATAACCATTTAGAACATGTCCGTTGTGCACCGATAAAAATGTGACTCATTTGTGAGGAATATTTGTGACAAGAGCAAAATGTCTGTAGATCCTTTGTTTGAATCAAACTGAGTTTTAGCATTTTTTGTATTCAGTTCATGAACTTACTTCGCTTCCCAATTACAGTTGTCAAAACATGACATACCAACACCAATGTTGTCTTAAAAAATAGGTTGGAAAATCGATCACCCATGCACCCCTGGTGCAAGTAAATTAGCCAATACTCCAGAACGCGAATGCAAAAAGATCATTTGATCATATTCAGTAAAACCTGTTGTCTTGACAAATTCAGCGTAAAGTACATTTCCACCAGCACTCACCACTCAGCTGCTATCATTTTCTTCTTTAAACAAATACTGCCCTCGCTCACTAATTAAATGCAGGTAGTTCTACTAAGCCATCTTTTGGATCATTGTTAAGCTTCTGTCAGTAGCTTCAGCAGCTTCCAGCAGCTCAAAAGGGTATAATGCCTACCCTTCTGAATAGCCTTTTATTGTGAAACACCCACAGGAAGTGTTGAGTTCCAATACTGGTTGAAAAAAACCCCCCAAAAACCTAACCTTAACAGTAGAAGCAATTGGAAGCAAAAACCACAAATCCAATCCAATCCATGGGGCATGGATATTCCCTAAATATATATATATATATACATATATACATATATATATATATATGTATATATGTATATATATATATATATATATAAATAAAAGGAAGCAAAGTAAACACAAAGTGTTATGTGTATAATTTATGCATGAGATAATAAAAACACTACGTTACCATAACTTACTTCCATTGTGTTAAAAGGAGAAAGTGGGAGCAGCAGAGTGATGACTTTGAACTGTTGAACTGATGAAATTATAGTGCTTTGGAAATGTACACTATGAATTGAATACTGAATTTATGTGACCCATCATGTGATTCAACTGCCCTTCATGGTGTTTTGTTTTTAATCCAGGTTTTTATAAGGGATGCTGTTTGTACGGGCATTTTTAAATAGAGAAATGATTACAGGCCACTTTAAATAGTTTAAACTCTGTCCACACACTGCGAGGCTACACGTCAGTGTTTCGCTCAACCATAATACGGTTGCTGTTTCAGTCTCTAAAACACACAAAAGTTCCTCTTACCCGTCCCCGCCTCTGCAGCAGTGAAACCCTTCATTAGGTTTGGTTTCTTCCAGTCATGTTATTTGTTTAACTCAGGGGTCAGCAATCTTTACTATCTAAGAGCCATTTTAGGCAAAAAAAATAAAATAAATAAAAATCTGTCTGGAGTTGCAAAACATTTTAGAATTGTGATGAAGGTAGTAACACAGTTTATAGTCTAAGTATATAGTATATAAGTCTAATGCAGTGAGGGCCCAAGTGCAAATGTACTACGAAGTATTAGGGCCACATTGAGGGAAAAAACATGTGAGATTTCCAGAATAAAGTCATAACTTAACGAGAAAAAAAGTTGTAATATTACGAAAATAAAGTCTTAACTTTACGAGAAAAAATAAAATAACACATAAAATGACTACTTTATAATATTCTGACTTTATTCTCATGATATTATGACATTATTCTCGAAATCTCCGATTTATTTGTTTTTTCCTCAATGTGGCCCTAATACTACCGTCGTACCGTCATATCATAGACCTACAACAATGATAAATAAAAATGAAAATGTAAACAAAAAACAGTTAGTCATTTCCATTTTTAAAAATCCACAGGGAGCCACTTGAGAGGAGCTAAAGAGGCTCCGGAGCCGCAGGTTGCTGACCCCTGGTTTAACTGCTAGTTATTAAATGACAAACATCCTTGTAGTATTTACAGCAGGCTTGGTAAACCTGTTGATACTGTACCAAAAGGGAATATTCTAGATACATGATTTGCACAATTTCAGCCCGATTCACATCGTTACAATGCTTTTAAATATAGCAGATTGCATTTTAATATAGTGTTGGTCTAATATATTGCTCTTCTAAGAATACTTTTGCTTACTAATATACATTTATCCATATGTGGGGGAATGAATCCAAATTACCAAACTGAATGTGCTTAATATTTACAGTACCACAGATTATGTACAGCATAATAAATGCGAGCACCATTTGTTTTTCAGAGCTTCTTTGCCCAGATATTGTAGCTGCATCGCTGACTATATTAATTTCAGGCTATAATTTCAAATTCAATTTCAATTGTGCATGTTTTGACAAAGCTGTGTGTCAGGGTTAACAATGATGGCTTGTAGGATAGTCCAGTAGTCTCTATAGGGCCTTCAGTTCCCACAGCTTCAACACTCCTCTGTGTTGGCTTAAAAAAATATATATATATATGTTTTTCATGATCTATGTTACAAAAGTAATTTAATGTCAGTTTTCAATCTTTGTAAAGTGTAATTCAAATTCAGTCAAATTATTCATTTAAGTGTATTCACAAGTTTCTCTGTAACTCCAGTACATGTCAGACATTATGACGCATATCCCTCCTTGTAAGTAGCCATTTAGACTTCAAAATCGAATGCTGTATTTTTCAGCTCAACAACCTAACATGTTCATGTGAACATGAGAGCAAGGTTGTTCGCTGTACTAATTATTCATGTTTTGCATATTGCTATGCATTGTATTCAACTCAAGCCATATAAACACAATGGATCATCTCTGTACAATGTCATTCTCTGTAAATGTTATTCATATTGTATCGTGACTACTAACTCAATACACTATGAAAATAAAGCAGTGCCTGGGAAAGGTCCAAGGTTGTTGTCACATTTGATGATGCAGTAGGAAAACCATCTCAGACACAGAGACAATTGTAGATTCTCACGCTCAGTATGGCCACAAATACAGTTCTGTGTTTTAACAAACTTATCATTACATCTCAGGACTGACACTTATCTTCCCTCCGGAAACAAACAAATTTAAACATATTTCTCATAAGAATAGTCTCAAGAGTTATTTTTGTTCTCATGTTCATCTCATATAGTATAGCATGTCGAAAAATGTCATTAAAAGAAGTCATACTATTGTATATCGAAATATTTCCTGAAAAATAGTCATAGTATTGTATGTTGAATAATTTCCTGAAAAATACTGTAGTGTGACTTTTTCTTCTTACTTTTTTTATGGCACTCTATACTATGACTTATTTTGTTATGGCATACTATGGCTTTTTATGACTATGACTATGTGACTATTTTGTTTTTACTTTTTTATGACATACTATACTAGGACTATTTTGTATGCCATACTAATGGCATTCTATACCATAACTTTTTATTTATGGAATACTATGACATTTTATGGCAAACCATACTATGACTTATTTGTTGTTACCTTTTTATGACATACAATACTATGGCTTTTTTAAACTTCTTTATGATATACTATACTATGACTTTTATTTCTTTTATGGCATACTATGACTTAATGGCATTCTATACCATATTGTTTTTATGGCATACTATACTATGACTTTTTTAAGACATACTATACTATGACTTTTTTTTGTTTTTACTATTTTATGGTATGCTATACAATCAGTTTTTAAAAATTTTCAAGACATATATTTTGACTTTTGACTGATTTTAATTTTATATGGTAAACTATTTATAATCCTTAGCCAACAATGGATTTATAGGATTGTCAAGTCAGCCCTCGGAAAACTTGCATTTACCCATTGTGGCCGTTAAGTCCACAGTCCTATGCAGAAAGTTGGGCAGCATTCACTGACAAACATCTTGCACTTGGGGCAGAGCTGTTTTGCAGGCTGTAGCGTACAGACGTGGAGAGTTGCACGCCATAGCCTACTTCTTGCCTTGCTTTGTTGCTTTCGCTCTGGCCCGCACTCTCTCACACAGTACTAAAGATTTTGGCTGCGCTAGCTGCCTGCTCCAAACACTATGAAAAACACTACGCTGCTTTTATGATTCATTTATTTAGAAAGTCTGAATTTTATATTTTAGAAAACAGAAAAGGGGCAATAATCTGAAAAACTAATATTTTTCCAGACTCTGTTTTCTTTTTTTCCATACTTATCCATATATACAAGACCTGGAAATGACTCAAATTAAACTCCATAATGCGTAGGAACCCTGTGAGTTTGATCTCTAAACATGTTATGGAGTCAGCAGAATGAAACAAGTAGCCAATAACACTGCACTATGAACACATCAACAACTTTTGAGAAACCTCTTTATTCTGCACCGGATCAGCCCAGGGGGAGCAGCTGGACGTAGGACTACTACAGAATAGGAGGTTTACAGGCACAGCTAGTACAGTACTGTCTGCATATATAAATAAAAAATAAGGTCCATATTTTCTTTATGATACATCTCTTTGTCCGTGAGCAGGGGAAAGTGAAAGAGGAAGGAGAAGAGTCAAACAGAACTTGATATGGCACGCAGTTAGGACACCAACACACTGACTGTCTGATCTTTAAAGTGAATCAGAAAATGAAGGTGAAGTGACAAAGAAAAGACATGCCCCTTTTCCTTAATAACCATCTCATAAACATATCCTCCAGACAATAACACAAGTATTCAATATCATTTATGTTACATGCATGGAAATATGATGGATTAAAAAAGTTAAAAGCCTATCATATCCCCTCTATATATCACTGCCTTCCACAATTAAGTTGTGAGGATGAAGTTTTCATATTAACATGAGCTGAATGACAAAAATCTCCTCCGTGACGATGACAAAAGAGGGCGAGAAGGCCGTTTATCATCTTCTCTTTCTTTTCTGTGTTGACTGTCTCTCATATATACTGCATGTGATCCAGCAGTTTTCCTCTTTTCATTTCTTTTTTTTGTTGTTTGTTATTTATCACTTATCATCTCTCCATCTGCCTCCTGTGGTCACGCCTTCAAAAGGTTCAGAGTCAGTCCTCGGTGATGAGGACGTCCACGGCCTCCAGAAGGTGCAGGGCCAGGCTGTACTGGGCGTGGTTCTCTGGCAGGATTTCAATCAGACGACTGACCAGCCGGCTGGTCTGTGGCAGGGGGAGCAGCGGGCACCGCAGCTCACTCGGGTCCTGAAGTAGAAAAGAAATAAATTGTTTACTGTAAATTACGTTGTTAAACGGGCAGCTAAGCCTTTCGGTGCAAAGTTGTATGGCTTCAAATTAGGCTTTTCAGTTATGGTGATGGCCTGCCGGAAGATACTGATGTCATGTGAAACTAAAAAACCTGAGGAATCCGTTAGTACCGATCCTGTCGTACTAGCTTGTCGTAAAGAATGATAAATAACGCTACAAATTAATTTATCGTACATTTTGGCGAGGAAAAACTAGCATGCCATTTTCAAAGGGGTTCTTTGACCTCTGACCTCAAGATATGTCAACTAAAATAGGTTCTATGGGGGTACCCACGAGTATAATCACATGCAGTTTGGGCCGGAGAACGGAGAGGGGGGAGGCAATCGTACCCGGGCACCTTGGCAAAGGTCTGCGCTCTCCGAGTGCCATTCTAGTTTATTACTTAAAAACTTGCATGCAAAAACTCCTACTGAGTGAGAACATTGTGAAACTGGTAACATTTTGCAGTAGTTCATCAGCTCTTGCAGTCTTTATTTGCTGCAGCCAGTAATGTTGTTGAGCACTTGTGGTTCAGAGTACCTCTGTAAATACCAGAAGACGAGGGGTTGAACTTAATGAAAAATGCTGGGTATATAAATGCACTTATAGAAAAGTGAAATGTGTTCAGTGTGTAAGATGACATTGGTTTTGGTGCCTCACCATCGCCTTGAGCCATGTGCAGAGGGTGGGGGGCAGGCGGGCCAGCAGCTCCATGGCAGGCTGCGTCTGGCTCTGGCTGTGGAGCAGTGCGTAACTCAGCCTCTGGCCAGTCAGCACCAGCAGCTGGGAGCCCAGCACGTCCTTATCTTCCACCTCCAACATCACCTGGGGGATAAGATAAGCCACACACTTTAAATGAAAAGTCAGAGCACGACATTGGATTGTGTGAGGTATCGAGCACTGTTGTGGTCAGCATAAAGGTTAAACAAAAGTAGTATCATCCCAATTTTTTCTGCCACAAAGAAAAGCACATTTCCCCCCTTGCCTCTTCAGCCCGGGGGTCCAGGCCCTGGTTGTAGAGCTCGCAGACGAGGTGTCGTCTCAGGATGTCGGGGTTGACCTGCAGCAGGGAGCCCAGCTCCAGACACAGCGAGGGCCACCAGTCAGCCTTGGGGCCGCTGGAGGGTAGAGGGGGGGACCTGGTGCCAGAGGCGGAGCTGGAAGGATCGTCTATAGCCTGCACCCAGCCGGTCAGAACCCGCAGGAGGAACTGAGACCGAGCAGGAAAGAGGGGAAACATAGATGAGACAACGGAGATGAAGAGTGAAGAGGAGGTGGAATGAGATGACAACAGATTGTTTCTTCGTTTTCTAATGACCCGTTAATGTAAATCCACCTCTCACCTCTTGTCGCAGCGAGATCAGGCCTGGGTCCATGTCTCCGCTGGGCATCAACTGGATGGTCGTTAGATCTCTGAAGAAAGCATTCTTACCCTGGGACAACAAACACACACACACACACACACAGGCACAGGCACATATAGTCAACATTTAAAAGTCTAAATAAGGGGTGCAACGGAAACCAGAAAAATACCTACAGATTATTATATCAAATGTTATTTGCACTATGCCCTGATTTTAACTTTGTGCTGTGTCATTACGTATTGATTCATAATGAAGTATTACCTACGGAAGCCCTGAGAGGCAAGTGAGAACAAAAAAATTCTGGTGTTCCATTTTCTAAGTCTGATCTAAATTGTTTTCTCTCCTGTGTTTATGACTGGAGAAACGGAGAAAAAAAGGTTTTAATTTTCATCAATCATTTTTTATAAGTTACTTTTTTTCTCTTTCATCTGTGAAAACCGGGGAAAAAATGTTTTGTCAGGTGACATTTTTGTTTTTCATCAGGATAATTGTTTTAAGTGTTTGTTGTTGTAATACTCATATCGGCCACAAGAGGCTGAAGACAACCACTACCACATGTTCTAAATAGGACTAAAAGCATTCATGTTTTCTTCCAGGTGAGTTTTAATTTCTCCATGCACTCTATAAACAGATTGTAATTCAAATACATTGTTTGGACGTTGTGATCCCGTCCACTGCCCATTTCAACACCCCCCGTTGCCACATATGAAACAAATTGGCACGCAATCACAGACTTCTGCAGCCACGGCAGCAAGCTAACGGCAAAAAAGAGTTTTGAATATCGACTGTAGTACTCATTTTAAAACGCTACTGTAGCTGTCAGTACCACATATTGTACCTTTAAGTCCTAAATGCAGGGCAGAAAACTATTTAGATCAGACTTCGAAAATGGATCACCAGATTTTTTTTTTTCTTACTTGCCTCTCAGTGCTTCCATATAAAAATACTACAACATGAATCAATTCATAATGACAGAGCACAAAGTTAAAATCCGTGCATAATGCTAATAACATTTTATATAATAATAATCTGTGAGGACATTAAAGTTTCTAGTAGCTATTAAATAATGCCTGAAGCCTTGTCTGGACTTTTAATTCTGGTGGATGTAGACAGGCTCACCTTCACAGTCAGCATGAGTATTTGTGTGCGTCAAACCAGTCCGTCTCCTCACCTTGCTGTCAAACAGGCCGAGTGGTTTGACCTTCAGGCTGAAGGTCATAGCAGCATGTAGCAGGGAGGCTAACAGGCAGTGGTGTTGCACCAGGGGGTAGTGGACGCCTTTCTGCTCCAGGGCGAGTTCGGCTAGCGACGCAGGGCCCTCGGCCCCGCACCACGCCTCCTCCGCGGACAGCTCCGGAGCGGGAAACTCCTCCACCGCCGAGTCCGCCTGCGTGTGGAAAAAAAGCGACAGAAGACATGATGAGGAGAAGGAAGGCTTGTGTAAAGAACAGGTGGTTCATTCACATTATGATCACAACTCACAGTCAAATTCAGATACAGCACATGCATTAAAGTGTGTTTGTTCCTTCACTGTGATGTTTGAGCTTCACTGTGCAGGATCATGCATGTGCAGTTTGACACTAGAAGGCTGTTTTCACATTCAATTCATCTGCTGTGGGGGGAGGGGGAAGCAATTGTGGGCCAGTGTGCAACTTACACAGGTGTGATGTGGAAACTTGAAACCTCCAGTGCACACACACTGAGAACGGACTCTTTAGTGAACAGTGAAACTTTTTCAAATGAACAATAACTGCATTGATTCTACATTTCATTTAAAGAATTTTGAACAAGGTGATTGAATTATTTTGTGGAGAAACCATATCAGACCCAAACTGCAAGCAGCAAGCTAGCCAGCTAATACATCAAATGTATTTTAAGTGTAGGTGTGGTTAGTAGTGGTAGTGGTAGGGGTCTCCATGCGTGTTTTTTCTTCTTCCTGGAATCACTTTACTTACATAGTAATCTATATAAGACAAAGGGCTCTGATTCTTAACCAATACTCCAGTCACCTCCATGAGGATCTGCAGCAGCTGGACACAGCAGCCCAGGAAAGACGTCACGGCTTTGTCTCCCATCCCGACATCCTGCGCACATAAACACGTGTCCTTAATATTTACGAAGCTTCGTGCTTTCATTGCAGCACTTTACATCTGAAATACATTTATCAAATCCACGTGTACTTACCCGTCGACATAAGCGATCTTTGGGTGCTTTCCCCACCTAGGAAAAAGAAGTGTAAACATGTTATATATTGCCTCACAGACTCAACAACGCCTTCCCCTCAGAAACACAGGCATACTGTCTTCTGTGTGTGCATAACGTACCTTATCCATGAGGAAGGCTGCTGCTGAGAAACGCTTGACGATGAACGTGCTCCACATCATTGCAGAAATACCTGTGAGGAACATTCAAAGAAGTCCAATGACACACTATTGTCATTTGCAGTGGGGACATCACTTGTGGTAATATAGTACTTTTACTCACATATTTGAGCTGTTATTTCATGCATACCTGAAGACAATGACACCCTTTCCCACAATTATAGATAAAAACTAGGGCTGTCAATCAATTAAATATTTAATCGCGATTAATCGCATGATTGTCCATAGTTAATCGCAAATTAATCACACGTTTTATCTGTTCAAAATGTACCTTAAAGGGAGATGTGTCAAGTATTTAATACTCTTATCAACATGGCAGTGGGCAAATATTCTGCTTTATGCAAATGTATGTATATATTTATTATTGGAAATCAATTACCAACACAAAACGATGACAGATATTGTCCAGAAACCCTCACAGGTACTGCATTTAGCATAAAACAATATGCTCCAATCATAACATGGTAAACTGCAGCCCAACAGGCAACAACAGCTGTCAGTGTGTCAGTGTGCTGACTTGACTATGACTTGCCCCAAACTGCATGTGATTATCATAAAGTGAGCATGTCTGTAAAGGGGAAACTCGTGGGTACCCATAGAACCCATTTTCATTCACATATCTGGAGGTCAGAGGTCAAGGGACCCCTTTGAAAATGGCCATGACAGTTTTTCCTCCCCAAAATGTAGCATAAGTTCGGAGCGTTATTTAACCTCCTTCGCAACAAGCTAGTATGACATGGTTGGTACCGATGGATTCATTAGGTTTTAGCTTTAAAACTGAACCCACTACAACCTAAAAACCGTTACAGGCGTTAAAACGAATTTACGTTAACGCGCTATTATCCCGTTAACTTTGACAGCCCTGATAAAAAAACACATTACTGTTTCAGATATATTAGACATATTATCATATCAAATATCTGCATGTAATAAGCATGTAAAAAAAAAACAAAAAAACACTGCGCCCTTTACCTAGTTGGATATGTGGACTGGAGACCAGCTTCAAATGTTCCACTGCCCACCACAAGAACCGGCCCTCCTAGGAAGAGAAGCATGTCCTGATTTAGTTTCTTTGGTGAAACTGACTTGTAGGGATAATATACACCAAATGATCTGAAGATTAACGTTGTTTTTTTTAAACATTTTAATGGATGTCTTACTTCTTTTGAACTAACACAAAAAAACGTATGTACATGTATGAATGTGCACCTCGGGGTCTTTGTTCCACTGCACTACATATTCCCAGCAGCAGTGGGCGAAGAGCAGGTCAGGAGAGAGGGAGTGTGGGAACCGCTGGCACACGGCCACCAACAGCTCTGGAAAACACAGAAGACACTGTTTAACTTGGATTTTGATTTGAGGGTATAAACTCCATGAAATAGTGTGTACTGTGGCCGTTATCATACTGTTCAAGCAATGCTGTATGAATCTACATAGGTTATCAATAACATTAGCAGTTAAATCTCTTTAAGAGCCAGCGTGTCATTCAATATCCACATTTATGTGTCAAATAGTCCTCAGTCCTGACCTGCTGTCCTGTCTGAGTCCTCTTGGCTCTTCTCCTCCTGCTTGTTTCCTTCGTCTCCAGCCTTCTGCTCTAGTGTTTCATCTCCCTCTTTGTCTTCTCTCTTCTGGAGAATTTCCTTCAGTCGCTCAGGGGCCAAATTGTGTCTGAACACCCACTTGGAGACACTGTCGGCAATGCCACCTTTACAGATAGATGTGAAAAAAACCCGATGAAAATTATAAGATAATCTGTTTTATGTAGCGACGACCAGAATATTAACGGAAGCCCTGAGAGACAAGTGAGAAAAAATAAATTCTGGTGATCCATTTTCTAAATTGTTTTCTCTCCTGTGTTCATGACTTAAGAACAGCTGAACAAAATGTTTTTTCCAGGATAATCTTTCTAAAATTCTGACATCTAAAATTGTTTCCTTAGATTCTGACTCACCCTGGGAAGAAAAGTTTGGCCAGGTGAAAAAAAAGTTTTGCCAGGGAGTTACTTCTAGCTCCGGCTTCCTCCCACAGTCCAAAGACATGCAGGTTAGGTTAACGGTTGACTCTAAATTGCCCGTACGTGTGAGTGTGAACAGTCTTCTGTCTCTCTGTGTGTCAGCCCTGTGATAGTCTGGCGACCTGTTTGCCCAATATCAGCTGGGATTCTCTCCATTTCCCCTGGCGACCCTGAATAGGATAGGCGGTTACAGATAATGGATGGATGGAGTTTTACGTTCTCCATGCACTCTAAACACAAGGTATATACATTGTGTCAGCAAGTTATGTAAATTAAAACGCACCTGGAAGAAAACATGAATGTTTTTAGTCCTATTTAGAATATGGGGTAGTGGTGCACTTCGGCCTCTTGTGGCCGATATGAGTATTATAACAACAACAAAACTTTTTTTCTACACCTTTTTTCACAGATAATGAAAAAGAAGAAAAAAGTTACTTAGAAAAATGATCCTGGCAAACCTGTTTTTTTCTACCCATTCTTTAGTCATAAACAGGAAACAATTTAGATCAGACTTAGAAAATGGATGGCTTTTTTTCACTTGCCTCTCGGGGCTTCTGTAGAATATGGACACTAAAAGAAAGAAAAACTAAAAGAACTGAAGAAAAAAACTTTAAGAACGAACTGAAAGACTTTTTAAAAGGAAATCATCAAAATAAATCCCCCCCAAAAAATAAAATAAATATTGC
>CAKAOI010049138.1:13136-37517 GCA_916701655.1 Sebastiscus albofasciatus
TCCCCCCCCCCCCCCCCCCCAACATCAGAGGCTAATTCTCTGAGAAAATGAAACCAGACAGAGAGAGGCCTAATACCAACCAGCACTGGAGTTTGTTTCCTCCTTAAATGCTGAAATGCTTTCAGTCATCAGGCGTGTGTATTTACAGGTTGGAATAGAAGTTTAATCACAAACTTTCAGATCAAAACGTTTTCTCGTAGTTTTAACAAGAACTTCTAATTCCAGTGTTCCACGTGCTGCAGAGCTACGGAGCGTCCTGTAGCGTAGAGAAGAAGGTTAATGTGTGACTAGATTGTACCAGATCCATTTCATGTTTGTTCATATTGGATATTTATTTATTTTCCTCAATGCATCTCCCCCCCTGCCCCCCTCCCGCCCACCCCGTCCCCCCACCCCCCCCCCATACCAACAGCCCACCTTTTTGCCTCTCGATCCTTAAGTCCAGGGGAAATGGTGTTGTGTTTCAAAAAGTCTTGATTGCTTTTTAATATCACTGCCTGCGGCGTACATTTAGCGGCTGTATTGCCCTTTTACTTGAAATTGAATTTCTTCCATTATGTGATTTTTAATCCAGGCGTCCAGGGGCAACAGGAATCGATTCCCTCAGCTCTTCAGCTTTAATTGTTGTTTAGCAGGAGGCCATATGGTAACAGATTAGTTTGTTATTACTTGTCAATATCTCCAGCATTGTAGTCAGTCTTTTCTAGCTTTCCTAACTACACTGGAGAGATATACGGAGTTATAAAAGGAATCCTGATGGAGTTTTTGGAGCTTTGGTTGTTGGAGGGGAAAATGAAGTCGTGTAGTTTCTCGGTGATCGTATCTGGAAGTGATCTGTTGCTTTCTTATTAGGTGTAAACATATCAAAAGTTAATATCATCAAATCCAACGCCCAACAACAGCTCTCTGTGATCATCATTGGATCCATTTAGCAGTTTTGTCTTTTTGTTTTGTGAGTAACTGGCCGGTCACTTCAGGTTGTCTATGTAGTAAATGTAAAATGAACAGGTCGTTTACTTCCTGGACGCTGCACTTGGTAACAACGTCTTCCATGAATACCTGTAACATCCTGAAGGTTCTGATGTTGTGTAACTCTCTGGTCTCTGATCAGCGGCGCAGGATGTTTCCTGTGTGAACGATGTGAAACCGTACAGACTGACGGAGCTTGTTGCTTTACACGTGTGTATGTTGGAGGTTTGAAATGTGTGTGTGTGTGTAAACCTTTGCTTTAAGCACTTGGCATTGCTCGTAATAAGCAGTTAGCACAAATGGAGATGACCAGGGAGTGAGGCACATCCAGCACATCATCAGAATCAGAGCAGCAGAGATGGAAATCACTCAGCCAGCGGGTACAATGCCGTCCAGATTAAAGCCTTCTCGTATTACAAGCAGATCAATGGTTGAGTGGGTGAAACGATGAGAACGCAGAGAGGAGTCTCAGTTCCTTCACGTCATCAAATGTCCCGCCCCCTCCCCCTCCCCTATCCCCAGAGTCACACACAGGTAAAGCCCAAAACACACACACACACACACACACACCGGTTGGCCTGTAGCCCTGAGAGAGAGACTGTGCGAGAACACTGTGACTCACTGTTTGCGTGACTGTTTGTGTGCGTGCTCGCGTGCGCACACGCATCTGTGCGAGTCTGTGTGTAGGTGCATTTGTATCTGTTTGTGTATGTTACAGCGTGTTAATTTGACTTTGCAGTCAGATGACAGTGCCACTGTACAATATGACGCTCAAATGTGCCAAGTGCGGAGTTATCTCTTCGGCTGACGTTTCCACCACAGCTACCAGTAACGCCATGTTAGTCCCGCTAATTATTTTTTCCTTAACTCTTCTTACCTCTGTACCTCTCTCCTCTCCTCTACTGTACGCCTCCCCCCTTCTTCTCCCTCACTTGATTGGTTCTCTTTCCTTTATCCCTCTGTCATTTTTTCCTCCTCCCTGATGCCCTGGCAGGCAGGGGTTCACTCAATATGAAAAGCTCCTGAAGCTTTTCTGCCAAACCAACGTGTGTTAACTGTATATATGTAAATAATGATGCATAATGTTATTGATGAGTGAATGAGAGTGTGTTTGTGTTTGTCCCTTAAGAGATCATCAGAGTCACACAGCTGATTAGAACAGGGTTGGGGAGGCCATGGCTATGAGAGGACAGCAATACACTTTTATTGTCTCAGTGTGTGTGTGTGTGTGTGCGTGCACTTGCGTGTGTGTATGTATGTGGGTCTTGCTGTGATCTCTGAGTGCCTAGACGGATCATTTCCATTATTATCAACCCAGGCCTTTATTTTCTACTTTTGGCTCTACCGTGCTCAAAGAATCTGATCACAACTATGGGAGTTTATTGTGAAGTTATCTGCCTCTTTGTTTTGCAGGGAGTGTTGCTCTCTGCTACAATCCACAAACACACCCCTAAATAGCTCCTCTATGTTTTAAATAGAACAATTAATACATTAATACATTTAACGTTACAGTCTATAATGTGACACACTTCACGTGCAGATTGATTTTTCCGGCTAGTGGCTGTGAAATGTGTTAACAATACAGCAGATATATTTCCCTCTAGAGTCGGGCAATATGACAGTTTACATTCTCAGTTTTACTCCCAGTCCTGTTTCACGGCTGGATGTGTGTATGTATATTTATATGAACCCGTTCTCACTCCTAACTCGTGAAATGCTCCACCCCTTGAGCGTCCCTATGAGACGCACCGGGCTTCCAACTAACTCCAATGTAAACCCTCTTGCGTTGCGTTATTAGAAGCTCAGAGCAACTGACAGTATAAAGTGCCAGAAAGTCCACGTAGAGCGGGTTGGAGGGGGGGGGTGGATGGGTCAAACAAACACAGGACTTTGACCCAGGAGACCGCAGTGGAGACCGCCGTTTGTGTCCCGTTTGAAACTAAAAGTAAACGTTGACATTTTGTCACTTGAGTCGTGAGTCGGGCTGTCAAAGATGATGTGATAATAACATGTTAACGCAAATTCATTTTAACGATACTCATTTATTTGATGCAGTAACGCAACATGCGAAATTAGGTTGGTAAAGGTTAAGATAAAGCTAGAGCGAAGGTACCGGTATCTTATGAAACTACAACCTAAGGAATCCATCGGTACCAACCATGTCATAGTAGCTCATCACCAAGGACGTTAAATAACACTCCAAACTGTCATGACCATTTTAAAAATGGTCCCTTGATCTCTGACCTCCAGATCAGTGAATGTAAATGGGTTCTCTGGGTACCCACGAGTCTCCCCTTTACAGACATGCCCACTTTATGATCATCACATGCAGTTTGGGGCAAGTCATAGTCCAGTCAGCACACTGACACACTGACAGCTGTTGTTGCCATGTTATGATGGGAGCATATTGTTTTATGCTAAATGCAGTACCTGTGAGGGTTTCTGATCAATATCTGTCATTGATTTGTGTTGTTAATTGATTTCCAATAATGAATATATACATATATTTGCATGAAGCAGCATATTCCTGTGAAGACGGAAGTTTATTTTGAAAAGGCACTATGCATGTAGCGAGCAGAAATTGCCACGTCGCCCCTAACACGTCCAAAACTGGCGCTACAGGGGTACCTACTGTAGAGCATCATAGTTTGAAGCCACTGACCAAGCCTCAGTCGCCTGTTTGACGCTTTGGGGTGAGAACATGTTGTTTATATACATGCACCAAGTCTCCTTCTAAATGATATGGGTAGATGCTATACTAAATACAATAGGCAACACTTTGAAACATTCAGATGATGTTTCTTCGGCCCTGTCGTGGTCCTATGACTTTTGTTGTTGCCAACCCAGACGTATCACAATCCTGTAACTTTGACTCTTGATCTGTGTGTCATCTGTTTCTTATGGTGTCTCTTTCTAAATGATAGGGGTAGAGCTAAATATGATACCAACAGTTCTAAATATTCTAATGATAATGTTTCTTCCAGTCCCGTCATAGTCCTGTAACTCGTAACCTCGTCCCGTCCCGATCTAACCAAGTTTTACAACCACACGTCAGCCTCTGTTGTTAATACACAATGTAATTAGCATTGTATCCATCTGGCCTAATCAGTGGATTACCTACTACATGTATACTTGTGTTGACATGTTTCACCTGTTTGTAATGCCAGGTGAAGATAGTGGAGTCAGTACTGCTAATGCCGGGATCAGACGACAGGATATTTCTGTCTTTGACGATGGTCACCATGTCAGAGCTAACGATCACAGCGCCATAAACTCTTGCAGTGTCTCGTCGGGTGACTGGCGAGACTACACGTATGACCACGACCAATCACAACACGTCGTATTCCACGATAATGCACGAGTTCAGACGTCATCGGGAGCCGGTTGAAGCAACTGTCAATGCTTGGGTAATGACAATTTAGCATATTAGCAATTAGGACCGGGGATATGCCGGCATAGTCAGCATATCGTAGAATATCTACTCACCTGGTCGATGAAGTGCTTCCGCTGTTTCTCGCCAAAATTTTTTGACTCTGTCATGATACTCCCTCGACGAAACGTCAAACAGGCAGCAGGGGGCTACAGTCGCCACAACTCAATACATTTTTCGTCAGTTTCGTTGTTCCATCTGACGGCAGCAAACTCCTCCTCCTTTTCTCCATGTTTGTTTATTATCAAGTGACCTGACTGCGACTGCGCGCTGGAGAGAGCACCTGATTGGTCAACGCAAAAGAACACGTCGTTGGAGACGTCACACTAGGCGTGTCGAGACGAAACATTCTGACAGGCTAGACTTTTCCTCGGGGTGTCGTGGGGCGTCCCGGACGTGGCGTCGGTTATCGTGTACTATGACGCTCTACACCAGATAAGATTTTCGCACACGACACTCATTTATCGTTGCCGATCCCCTACGACGGCCGTGTCGGGCTGTAATCAGGCTGATATCGTGGAGTCTGATCCTGGCATAAGAGGCGGTGGATTGTATCGGTGAACAGCACTCCCTGCAGGTAGAGAAGGTTGTAGGTCTACAGTCGAATCATTTTACTCATAAATGATGAATATGGAGAACAAGGTCCGACTGAATAGAACTTCCTTTAGGTAGGAATCAGCCATTCGGCCCCTTTTTACATACATTCCAGCATTTTGAACTCTGACCAATCTCATACCAGCTCTACGGTTGAGTTACTGAGAGGCTGGAAAAGCCTCTGAAACAGGATTCACACAATGAGACGCATCGGATTTCAAATGAGGTCAAGGGAAATAACAACATTGGTCTAAACCCATTTAATACCAGAGGTGGAAAGTAACTAAGTACTTGTAATTCATTTGTGTAGAGTTTTTTTATACTTGAGGTTTTCCATTTGTTGGACTTTGTTCTTTTACTTAACTACGTTTTTGGAGGACATATTTAAGTTTTTACGTGAACACATTTATCTGTTTCACATTTCACTTTTCAGAATACCTTATTAAATGCAAACTAGATGATGAGCTTTAGATAATGTGATGCATTGAGAGCATTTTAAACAAGGCAATGTGACAAATTTATTATTTTGAAAATTCCATCAGCAGCATTATTATTTTGATAGACAGTCAATAATGACAATAGTTATTTTCCCCTTTTAAATCTCCATTAGAGCGTGATTTGTAGTGATTGTGTCATCATGACTTGATTAGTGATGTTTTCCAGGGAACGTGTGTTCACCTGCCTCATACATTAGTCACAGTTACTATGTTTTAACGTGACGTGAACACAGCATAAGAGCCACGTGTCCTTTCACATGATTTATCCCTTTTAAAGAGTAACAGCAGTAAGTTATGCCGTTAGACCAGCTCTAACAATTATTACTTTCAAAGGTTTATGAAACGCTCACTCACTAATTATTCAAGTCACTTCTACTTTTACATTTTTTTATTTGGTGCTAAGCTGCTGTCAGTGACGCTTAACACTTCCCGTACACATCAGCAGCTGGATGACCAAACAAACAGGACTTTCACCCGGGAGACCGCTGCTGGTGTCTGTGTGAAACCAAAAGTCAGCGTTGACTTTACGCTTGTTACGTTACGCCGTTACACTTCTTACGTAACGTTATGTAAGAAAGTTTGCTTATGCCTAGTTCACACTGCGTGAGCCTCAGGCAAAGCCATGTTGGCTCAGCGCTCGCACATCGGCGCTCGCACATAACATCGGCGCTCGAGCACTCGAGGCTCGCACTCGAGGCTCGCACTCGAGGCTCGCACTCGAGGCTCGCACTCGAGGCTCGCTGATGCACCATAGACACATTCCAGATATCTTGCGGTCTAAATACTGTTTGCTTTTTCACACTGAACGAAACAACGGTGTGATTTTAGATAGCATGCCAGCATCGTGGGAGCAAAAGAGGCCTGGCGTTAAACACAAAAGTGTGTGTGTGTGTGTGTGTGTGTGTGTGCTTGTAGTCCCACCGTGCCGGCTGTCCCTTTCACACAGACATCGGCTCGGCTCTGTGAATACCTCCCCTGCCGGGCTCAGAGGTGGAGCAACTCTGTCATCCCGTTCTGTCTCCGTGCCTTTCATACAGAACAGCGAGGCGGAATATCGGCGCAACATTCAGCCCTAGGCTGTGTGAAAGGGGGCTAATGAGAGCAAGACACGGGTTTATGGGAAACCTAGCGGAAGGGTCACCTGTAACACGAGGAACTTTACTGTGTTTCCAATACGGATCAAAGTTGTTTTTGCATCAATAAACACAACACAGAACGCTGATGACTGATCTACATAGTAAAGAAATGTGGAAACAGGATATTATGTGAACTAGCACGACTACACCCGTGTCACATCTCTCCTCCTGGTGAAAGGTCTTGTAGTGTGTGACTTCCTGTCTCCGGTCAGTCATGTAGTGTAAAAAAACACAATGAGTCCAAGACTACCTGATAACATGAGGGTGAGTTGTGTAGCGTGAACAGTACAGATGCGATCTGACCACTCTGAAAGTCGTGTAGAGTGAACTCGGCTCAAGGGCGGCTGTTTTTTGTTTTTTATTTTTTTATTTACGCTAGGTACGTTCCGTTGTTATATTCTGATTTTAACACAAACCGTGATCTTTTTTCTAACCAGTCGTTTCACAACATTGAACCACGTGGCGTTGTGCGTTTCTGCCCGCGTGCTACGAGGCTGAAATGAAATGTATTTATGAAACGTACTTTGGGTTCAGAAATGTCGACTTTCTACGTATCCGTGGTTTGCAGAAACGTACAGTGCCAACATTTTTACCTTCTCTCTCTCCGGGCTTTTAATGTGTATGAAGTTTTATTGACAGCAGCGAAGCAATTATCGAAAGAAAAACGGTTAAGTAGAAGTAATTGGAAATAGTGATTGAGTAGAGCTCAACTCAGAGCAGCTGATTGGGTCGTATGACATGACCCATGATTGAAATATATATTATACTAAATTCATATTTGACATTACAGCCAAACGTTTGATTGCATCACTTAGAATAATGCAGTATTATTCCATCGTTGCATGATTTTTTATTTGAGTACTTTTTTTCCACTTCTGGAATATTATCCAACCAAAATGGAGAGCATCTATTTAATAGCTTTGACAAGATAATCTGGGTGATACTTTCATGACACTCAGTGAGTAGTTATTGTTCTCGTTGTTTCCTGGTGTGCACATTAGAACAGATGAGTCAGAAACAAAAAAACAAGAACAGCAAAGTGGGAGCAAAACTGTGGCCTCTTCCTCTCTCTCTGCCTCTCAGTCCTTCTCTGCTCTGCCTCCGTTTGTCTTTGCATTCTGTTTCAGCCTCATTACACTCGTTTTTTTCCCCACTGCTCACCATCACTCCTCCTTCTCTTTCCTGTGGCACTAGATCCTCTATGGTTTGACTGAACCATCTTAAACATACATGCATGTAATATATGTGAATTATGAACATATATATCTGCAGAAAAATGGATGTATGTTTTTGTTTGTGATAGTAACATAATTATTTGTTGTGATGTAATGTATTTATGCATGGGTAGAGTTGCTAACACTATGCTAACAGCGTGGGCAGTTATCAAGGTTCAAGTAGCAGATTGGTTTAACATTCTGTCCAGCTTATCTCTTGGAGATGTTTTGTATGGAAGCCTGCCTTAGATGTTAAAAGAAACTCTAATAGAATTAGCTAATGACAACTATATGAAATGTCTTAGAGCATAATGGTCAGACAGCATCGTAGGCCTGCCCTCTGTGTCATGTTGAGAAAAGGTTTCCTAGTGCTGTCCTTGACTGCGCTTCCCCTCCCGTCCTGCAGGGCGTCACTGTGGAGCTCCTGTGTGGTTTTGCCCCTTCTGGCCCTCACGTGGATGTCGGCCGTCCTCGCGATCACAGACCGGCGCTCTGCGCTCTTCCAGATCCTCTTTGCTGTTTTTGATTCGCTGGAAGGCTTCGTCATTGTCATGGTGCACTGCATCCTGCGCAGAGAGGTACCTCACCACTCACTTCATAGACCTTCTTCTTCCTGGTTTTGTGTGGGGCTTTAAATGCTCTATATTTATTTATTTATTTATTTAAAAGGATCCCCATTAGCTGATGTCAATGACACCAGCTAGTCTTCCTGGGGTCTGAAATCAAGTCACATCATATTCATCATATTCAACTACAGCACGTTGTCCTCCCACTGACATTCTTTGAATACTGATGTGGAATTCAGTTCAAGCTTTTCACATGGATAGTGGGAAAGTCATGCAAATAGTGATACAAGCACCAAATTTGGCGTGATAACTCCCGAGGGGACGCTGAGCAAATATGAACGATTGGCAAAATTGTACTGCCGATAATGGATTCTCTCATAGAAATGTATCTATTTGGTCGGGTAGGGGATCAGTAGTCCAACGTTTCCTTCCCTGAAAGACCGGATAAGCAGGAATATGCCAAGCTCCCTATCCAACACCAGCTGCTAGAACTGGAGCTGTCGACTCTCAAGGTGCATAAAACCACAAAGCAAAGACTCAGCGGACGGCCAGGAAGGAAGAAAAACGAATTAGAGGATGTTAAAGCTGTAAAAAATTAGATCAAGCATACCAGAAAACATATAACTCCACATCACACATTCAAATTGACCAAGTACATGCATTTCCTTAAGAAAAACATTATACTCGAGTAAATTTGACAGCCATCTTGAAAAATGGCCGCCATATTGCAGTTCAAATTTTTTAAAACTATCAAAATTAGATCCAGCATGCCAGAAGACAGATAATTTGAAACCAAGATCACTCAAATCGATCACGTAGATGAATTTCTATGAGATAAGTCATTATCGGCAGGTGATATGGATTTTTAAGTGGTCAGTTGTTTATATTTGCTGAGTGACCCCTCGGCAATCATCATGCCAAACTTGGTGCTTGTATCACTATTTGCAAAAATGGATGTTATCCGCTCCACTAATACAATAAACCAATACAATAAACCAATACAATAAACCAATACAATAAACCAATACAATAAACTAATACAATAAACTAATACAATAAACCAATACAATAAACCAATACATAAACATGTTGGTAGGACTGATTAAAATGTTTACCAGCATATGAATAGCTATAGTCTGTTGGTATGTCTGTTGGTCCGTCCATTCATTCCATCAATGCTTTGGTCTACGGCCCCCAGACTTTTCATCTAGAACCGATCAACCCAAATCACCCCTTCAGCAGTATGGTCTTGATGGTCCATGTTGAGCACCGTGACCTCAACATGTTGAGCCCTTAGAGCGTATCAGAGGGATTTCTGTTGTTGTAAACCCTTTACCTCTCCTGTAGCCAAACCATTCTGCCATTCTGTCATCTATTTTTCTGATGGCCATGGCATTCTTTGGACACGGTACGTTCATGCTCTCAGTGGAATGAACCGTTTTGAGTTTCATGACCCCCCCAAAGCCTTTGGCCTGTAGCAACAGCCATCAAGACAACCTTTTAAACTACTCTTTTACTGATTCATTCAGAATTCGTACCTTTCTACAGCACTAATTATACCGTCCGTTATACCGTTATATGCTCCATGATGACATGGTTTTTATGGGTGGTGCAGATGGCCATGACATTCCTTGAACACATTCAGGCTCCCGATGGGGTTGAGCCATTTTAATTTTAATGACCCCCTGAACTTCAGCTTGCAGCACCGCCATCAGGACAAACCTGTAACCCAGAGCTTTGAACGGTCGTGTCTAGATGGTTGAATGGTTGAGGATAGGATGGGTTAGGGTTAGGATAGGTTAGGTTTAGGATAGGTTAGGGTTAGGGTTAGGGTGGGTTAGGGTTAGGATAGGTTAGGGTTAGGTTTAGGATAGGTTAGGGTTAGGGTTAGGATAGGTTAGGGTTAGGGTTAGGATAGGTTAGGTTTAGGATAGGTTAGGGTTAGGGTTAGGGTAGGTTAGGGTTAGGGTTAGGGTAGGTTAGGGTTAGGGTAGGTTAGGGTTAGGATAGGTTAGGGTTAGGTTTAGGATAGGTTAGGTTTAGGATAGGTTAGGGTTAGGTTTAGGATAGGTTAGGGTTAGGGTAGGTTAGGGTTAGGGTTAGGGTAGGTTAGGGTTAGGTTTAGGAGGGTTATGGTTAGGAGGGCTAGGGTTAGGGGTTAGGGTTAGGGGTTAGGGTTACCATCTAGACACAACCCCTATCAGTAGGGGTGGGGGAAATGTAAACAGCATATTATTGCGATATTTAGCGTGGCAATGTTGTATCGATACATGGACGTCACATATTGATCTTTAATTATATGAACTATTAACCTCTTAAACAATCTGACAGACTGAGATAGAGTGACGACGGTATCATATGAAACTAAAAAAACTACTTGTAAGTCTCTGAGACCAGAGGATTCTGTTGTTGGTCTGATCTAATACGTTTGGTTTTTGTGGTGTACTGAACATCACAGCCGCTAAGAGCCACTAAAAGGCCTGTAGACTTTTAGCCTTTTCTATAAAAGGCCTCTCACTGACAGTAGTATCTGTTGTGAACTAGTGTATTTCTATATCTCACCAGTACTGAGATCTGTGCTCTTCTGATTGGCTACAGGTTCAGGAGGCAGTGAAGTGCCGTGTGGTGGACCGCCAGGAGGACGCTAACGGAGATTCAGGAGGATCTTTCCAGAATGGCCACGCTCAGCTCATGGTGTGAATATGAACACGTCTGTTATTTCCACCTCTCAGGATTTATTATTCACATTTGGCACACTAAATACAATATTTATTCTGTCCTCAGACTGACTTTGAGAAAGACGTGGATATGGCCTGCAGATCAGGTAAAGCTCCGGGTTGAGTGTGTTTGATTTTGTGTTTGTGTGTGTGCGTTTGAAGTGACTTTGGGGACTGCTATACTAAAGCTACAGATGTCTCTTTGTGCCTCCTCTCTGTATTTTGTACTGCTTCAAATTCCTCAGCGTTGTCGGAACAGATGTGAGGCATGTTCCCCCTCAGTTCTGCGCTTGTGTCTTACAATCAACATCACAGCAGCCTCCCTTCGCCAAGGAGCGCTTTTGACAAGAAATACAGCACATTACTGCTGCATAAGGCAGTTTAGCCGAGGCTGATGGGAGTGGGATGAACGTGTGCTGAGCAGTTATATGCAGATAAATAGGGCTGTCTGAGTCTCTCCTACACTGCCACTATATAATTAAGTCCCTCCCGACAGTGCCGCATCAGACACTGGCTCTGCTCTGATATCCGCTGGGAGTGAAAATCTGATTATCTCTTGAGACAGGATATCAAGAAAAGCATCTGGAGCAGAAAAGCTATTGAGACACAGACATGCCTGATCAAGAAAACACAGAAAAGAACAGAGGGAGATGATTGTTGTTGTCTTTTTTTCTTTCTTTTTATACATCAAGTAGAGGGGGGGGGCACAGAGAGCGGTGGGAAGATGTTTAGATATTTAGTGTTGGGGATAGAACGTTGTCTGATGCTGTTTACCAGCCAGGACATGGTATGGGATATGCATGCTGCCATACGCCAGCAGTTGTTATAGTGACATGAGGTTGGGTCACAAGGTCAAGGCAAGTCCGATCTTAGCCACGGAGTCCCAGTAGAGACGTTTCAACAAACAAGAACTTTCTAGAATAGTACACCGTGCACATTACTTAAAAAAACATTTGCACTCAATGATTTACTTGATGACAACACAATACATGTGATATGAATGTATATTAATAATAATAAATCCAGCCACGGTCCAACTCTGTGTTTCTGTTGCCTCCAGGCACCGGGAAGCGCTCATCTCTCCAGGGGGAGGAGAAGGCCTCCTCCGGGACCCTCACCCTTCAGAAGGGGTCTAACTTTAACACCATGCCGGCCAGCATGGCCAAGGTTCACCTCCAGAACGTGGCCGACTACACCAGCCACACTCTCACCCTGCGCAGGGAGAAGGGTCCCGCCAAGGGAATCAGCACAGAGCTGCCGGGCGCCAAATCCATCTACATCTGCGACGGAGAGCTCTTTAAGCAGCTGGACGGAGAGCTGCCGCGAGGAAACGGCGAGGGCAGCAGCTCCGAGGGCACCGGCAAAGGCCCGGGGTACGTCATCCTACCGACCAACAACACGGGCACCCTGAAGGCGAACAAGGGGAAAGAGGAGCAGACGGCAAAGTATAACATCAGCATCGAGCAGCTGCCTCAGACCAGGCTCATTCACCTGGCTAACCCGGCCAGCGGAGAGCCAGTGCCTGGCTTCGGCCTGAAGAGCCTGCCTGCTGACCAGATCAGCGTGTCGTGCTCTGACAGAGACTCACCTGCACACAATCTGCAGAACATGCCCAGAGACTCCCAGGTAGCCAGCAGCATGTGTGACGGGGGAGATTCCGGAAACTCTGGTGTGATGTCCAAGAGTGAGACCGTCTCCACGCTGTCCATGAGCTCACTGGAGGTAAGACCACCAAACTGATCAGCACATTGTTGTCATAGTAACGCATTATCAGCCTCACACGTCATACTTAAAACCAGACATGCATGCCACGATGTGTTCTGTACTACTACTGTACTTACCAAACATTCTCAAGAAACCAGGCCTTTATTTTGAAGGAAGAAGCCTCGTCGTTCTCTGACCTGCTTGTTTCAATATGCTGCTGATGCTTTTTGCCTTTAATGCCAAATTCACACATTCCCTGATGAATTCAGGATACTTTAAGTTTACCCAGCACCGTTCCCATCAGAAGGACAGAGACATGCCATACTGACATACTTCTGCTGATCTCAGTTTTCTCTTTTCAACAGAATTCAAATCTCTTCTAATTTGCTGTTTTGCACGGCTAAACTTCTGTCATAAACACTTCCTGCACATGTCATGCTGGTTTCAGACGACTCGACGTCAGCCCAATAATAGCTAAACCAGACAGTCGTAGGGTTTCGATTTCTACGTGTAAGAAGTTACAAACAGGAACTTTAACTTTGAAAGCCCTACTTTTAATGTGAAACGTCTGCAGGAAGTGGTTTTCATTGACAGTATTGAAAAAACACCAAAGTTGACGTGAAGGGACTCTATTAGTGGATAAAAACAACATGTGTGTTAAAGAGTTCTGACGTTTCTGTACTGATTGAATGAGTGGAAAAGGACACATACATCACTGACTGATCTATGAAGCCGCTGTAGTTCTGCTAATCCCCCCTCAGTGTTTAGAACTTTAATGTGGAAACAGCTTTTATCTGTTTATTCCATTGCTATATTGAGAAATGACGGTAGATTCATTGTGGTGATCATCATTTTCTTCTCATCTTTATTATCACTCTCTCATATACAGGGACATTACAGCTGCTGTGTTTCTTTTCTCATCCATATATCGATGTGAATGATGTCAGCTTACTGTTTTTCATCATCATCTATTATTATTATTATTATTATTATTATTATTATTTTGCATGGACTGCAGCCATTCATGGGTGTTTCAGCATTTATGGGCATTTTTAAGACCCAGCGAAGGAATTATGGATTTATAAAATTACATTTTAAAAAACATTTCAAAGTTTTAAACATAAACATTCTAAATGTGTCCCAGTTTATTTCCTATTGAAGTGTATGTGAATGACATCAGCTGACAGGAAGTAAACATGGACCCAAGCTGTTGCCTAGCAACGCAATTCTGTTGCACTTCCATTGAAATGAGCTGAAACGGAGCGTTTTAGTCAGACGGTGAATACAGGTATAATCAAGCAGACAGTATGAGGAAAATAAGGTTTTTTTTAAACATTAAAGTATGTAAATATGTTCTAGTAGAAACCCAAAATACAAGTATGAACCTGAAAATGAGTGTGATATGTCCCCTTTAATATTATAATGATGCACAAAGTATGATGCAAATCAATTTAAATGTCTTAAAAACATTATCGGAATTTAAAAAGCAAAAAAATAAACATTAAAAACAGATTAAAATATGAATGATTATATATAATTCAGTGTACCTGTTTAATATGTATGAAGGTTAATTTATTTGGCAGAGTGAGAAGTGACCGTAGCTGCAGAAACACCCAGTAAACTAAACAGTTACACGTGCTATTGTATAATGTTTTTGGTATCGTGCCACAGGCTACATTTAACCCAACACAGCAGCAGTGCACTCTCCGTGGTGGTTGAAATGATTAACACAGATGATCAACCGGGGAGCCACGCATTAATAAACTGGATATTAATTCCTAAAAATAAATAAACGGATCATTAATTAGTTCTCCACAGGGCGAGCACTGTGCTCCATTTATTGCATGCTCAGGTCATCCCCTCTGTGATGCTAAAAATAAGACTTATTTCATTCATAACAAACACTGCTTCACAAGCAGAATCCCAGCATTGTCTGGCCCCATGTAAGGACAGCATCTTTGAAAAGGTTAGTTTTCACTCAGCTCCCAGTGCAGACGGCAGTGTCAGGATGAGACGACACAGTGACATCTGCCTGCTGGTGTCTTTTCACTTCGGGGCAAAACACACTTCCATAATGGCGTGCGAGGCGGCAGCTGCCACGGCAACCAAGCAGCCTGAAGGTCAGGTTTTCCTTCAGCACTCCGTGATGGAGGACTTAAAGGTCATTCGGTCACAATCTGTTAACTGCAAACTTGTGCCAACAGGGTCAGAATGACCAGCACCAAATCTTGTTTCCTCCCTCATGACTCACTGCTCTCCTCTGGCTACCAGACACCCTTCCCGTCCTTCACTGGCTGATGTGGAGTTACACAATGAAACAGTTAACAATCACTTGAGCATTTGCTCACAAGGCGACACTATATCAAGACACATCTTTAATCTCTCTGTCTCATCTCCCCCCCCCCAGAGACGAAAATCACGCTATGCAGAGCTTGACTTTGAGGTAATTTTAGTCTCTTTGATTCCTACTGAGATTTTTTTTTTTAGATTTAGACCAAAACGCTGATGTCTCTTAGTTTATTCAGACCTCGTAGATACTTGCATACAGATTGATTCAAAGCTTGGGTGTGTGACTGTAGTGTTGAGATTGGAGACATCATCAAATGTGAAAGGGGGGGTAAAGTAGGATTGATGGTAGCTCTTTTGCTGTTTACCTTTTTTACGTAACGTGCAATGTTCCTGTGTAGAAGATTATGCACACCCGGAAACGCCACCAGGACATGTTTCAGGACCTGAACAGGAAGATTCACAGTGCAGACAAGGATAGAGAATCTCCACCTGTTGACGCCAAAGCTGCCAAAAGATGGAGTGTGTCCTCTGCCAGCAGCGACAAGACCAACATGAGTGTAAAGAGTTTAACTTTATTCTGTTCTAACCCCCCCCACTCCCCCACCTCTCCTATATTTAATGTTGTTCTCCTTTCCTCTTATCATTAGCACAAATCACCACACTTCAGTGGAGTTGCCTGTTTAATTATTAGTGCAGCCGTTTTAAAGATTGCATTTTTCATCTGCTTACAATGTCAGTTGCCAGAAGGAATTAGCTGTGCGGGCGTCAAGGGGCATAATGTGGGTGAGCAATACAAACCACTACTACAAACTTAGCCAAGTGCACATTAGCCATGTTTCCATTCACACATTCTTTTATACAGATGTATGGAAACGGAAAAGTTAAATAAAACTTCCTCAATTGTAAAACAGTTTTTACGCCCGCTTATGCCCGGTTCAGACTCCACGATATCAGCCCGATTACAGCCCGACGCGGCCGTCGTCGGGGATCGGGAACGATAAATGAGCGTCGTGTGCGAAAATCGATCCTCTTATCTGGTGTAGAGTGTCATAGTACACAACAACCGACGCCACGTCTGGGACGCCCCACGACACCCCGAGGAAAAGTCTAGCCTGTCAGAATGTTTCGTCTCGACACGCCTAGTGTGACGTCGTCTCCAACGACGTGTTCCTTTGCGTTGACCAATCAGGTGCTCTCTCCAGCGCGCAGTCGCAGTCAGGACACTTGGTAGTAAACAAACATGGAGAAAAGGAGGAGGGATGAGGAGTTTGCTGCCGTCAGGTGGGACAACCAAACTGACTGAAGTATGGACAGCCTGTATCGTCCTCTCTGTGCCGCCCAGGAGAACATCCACAACCCTTTTCTCTTTCTTTTCTTTTTCTTTTCTCAACACCAGACCGCCAGCATCACACACAACGCTTCTGTCGCCATGATCGACAGTTGCTTCATCCGCCTCACGATGACGTCTGAACTCGCGCACGATCGTGGAATACGACGTGTCGTGATTGGTCGTGGTCATACGTGTAGTCCCGCCGTCACCCGACCGAGACACTGCAAGAGTTTATGGCGCTGTGATGGTTAGATCTGACATGGTGACCATCGTCAAAGACACAGATATCCTGTAGTCTGATCCCGGCATTAAAGTGTTTTTTTGCTTTGTCGAAAAAAACAGATCGTGGAAACGTCTTTGCTGAATAAATTCAGAATTCTTACAAGTCAGCGTTGTCTCGGTTTCACACGGGACACGAACAGCGGCCTCCTCGGTGTGAAAGTCCCGTGTTTGTTTGACCCGTCCCTCCTCCCTCCCCCCACCCGCCCTACGTGGACGTTCTCGCTCTTTATACTACGTCAGTCGCTCTGACCGTCTAATATCGACGAAGGGGTTTACATTAGAGTTAGTTGAAAACTCAGTTAAGGCTGTCCTGGTACGTCGGTATCAGACGAAGGAACACTGACCACGCGGCGGTATTTGACCCGTTGGGAGAGACACCGGGTTGAAATATTACAACATGAAACCAGCAAGGCAAATCAGAGAATTAAAGAATCTTCAAACACCCTCCTGGTTTAAACGCCCAAAAAGCTCCAACTGCCAGTTAACTAACATTAGCTTTGCAGGAATGAACACGACTATTAATAATGTATAAACTGTTGAGATTCAAGACATTACTGGTATCTACATGGGGGTTTTGATATCAGCGAGTTAAATAACGATGCAAGCAGTTTCTCTGTCCCCACTAAACCATGGGAAACGAGGTTGGGACTGGATTAGCTGGAAACTAGTCCCTCAAACTAAACCACCAACAGCAGGTACAGAAAGGAATCCATGTTGGCTTTGTAGCTGCAGTCATTCCATGGCAGCACATGATTTCCATTTCCTTCTGCTGCTAAAGTCCCTGATCTCCATTTTATTGTTTCACAGCTTTGGAGTCACGTCTTTTTTCTGGCATATGTCCATAAATCCAACTTCACAGATCACCGGGGCGGTTATCTGACACTGACGTAGTTTCAGTGTCGGCCCGGCAGCAGAATCACACAGCATTAGTGATATGATGATACGAGTGGAAGAGGCAGAGAGATCTTCTCCACTGTGGGGCCAAGATGTGTTTTGAGGATGTGCCTCAGCCACAATCACCAGTCCTCATCAGATTATCTAGCTAGCTGTTTGTGTTGATTGAATCAGTCAGTTTATGGGGCTTTGCCAAAAGAGGTATTTATGGAATAATTACAAATTGTGTAAAATATGTCTTTATATGTGTATTTGTTTTCTTGCTGAGAGTTAGATAAGAACTCTTGAGAGGTATTCTACATGAAGAGTGGAACAGGGGGAAGTCAGTCAGTGTGCCCAGATGTTGTTCATCAAAGTAGTTCCAGCTTCTCCTTGTTTTTACTCCCTGTTTCTAATCTTTGTGCTAAATTAAGCTTAATTACCATACAGCCCATAAAACATATATTGCCAAGAAGTGAAAGTCGGTTGTCCGTTCCATTGTAACATCACCACCCAGCAGCAGAGCTATGCCTCCGCCCTTTTGGACTGACGCCAGTAAAACATCTGCACAAAGTGCCGTACAAAAGTAAAACTAAATTGTTTCTATTCTGTTGTCATAGTTTGAACGGCACATGTTAAACAATAAAATGATTCTAAATATGATGAGCGTTTCAGTTCAAAGTTGCGGCAGTCTTCTGTCTCTTTGCTTCTCTACTCTTTGCCGTAGCTCCAGTTCCATACTTGACCACATGACAGTGGTGGTGATCTTCTCCTTTAACGCGCAGCGAGAAACCCAATGAGCTTATTCTAAACTATTGTTTTTAAGAAGTCACTGAGGCAGCCAGATGAGAGGCAGGGTCCACCAACAGAACTCACAATATATCTGAAATGCATCCCAGATCGTATCGTCTCATTTTGTCCCCTCTGTCCTCTTCCCATCAGGACAAGCAGCAGACCCCGAGCAAGAGGGCGTGGGAGGGCATCAGGAAGCCCCACTCCCCCCCGTCCTGGGTGAGGAAGGACCTGGAGACAGTGGCGGCGTCCCCTCTGGAGCTGCAGACGGTGGAGTGGGAGAAGACCAGCGCCACCATTCCTCTGGTGGGCCAGGAGATCATGGACCTTCAGACGGAGGTGTGACCGAGATTCCGGCCTCACAACCCACAACTTCCTTTTTTTTTCCCCCAATGCTCTCAGACAAACAAGCAGACACACCACACACACACTGCCCTGCTCTGTGTTTCTACTCAAACGCTGGACGAAGCCCACGGCGAGAACGTGAGGGGGGGAGGAGGACGAGGAGGAGAGAGAAGCGTCACAATATCAGAAAATTAATTCAACCAATTAAAGAGAGAACAGGAAAATAGCGTATCTTTCTATATGTTGTTTCATTTGATGTTTGGACGGTGTTTCTGTCTGCAAAATACTGCTCATCTTCTTGTATATGGTCTCAGATACCACAGTGGCTCACATGGTGGACAGATTGCCAAGGTAGGACTCAACTGTGCATCATATAGTTATGTAATAAACTGCATAGCAAAGGTAATCATGAAATGTTTCCCCCTGTATTAAATGAATACAATGTAATAATCATGATTATGTCTCTTTTTTCCACCGTTGAGTCACTGTCCTGCTCTCTCGTCCTCATAATGAACGCTGTTGTGTTCGGCTCGAGATGCTTCTGGACTTGTTTTTTCTTCAACATCCATCTCAAAAAGAGAAAACGAACGAACGAACGAACGGGGCAGACTGCCAAACACACACCCATGTGGCCCCCCCCTTCACCCTACAACTCACCCCAATCTTTTTGGCTCCACCACCTTCTCCCTGTGATCCTGCCGGGGCGAGGTCGGCCCTGGTGGAGACACGCGGAGAAGGGAGGAGAGGGGGGGTAAAGAGAAAAACAAAAAAAAAGCCAAAATGGCAAGTTGCCTTCTCATCGACGGACACCTCAGAGACGCCAGAGAGCAGGGCCGGCGGGCTTTTTGCGCTCTAATCGGCCCTCAACCTCAACGCCGCCCTGCAGAGGGACAACATGGACAGCGTCAGTGCGTCCAGGAGGAGTTCACGTTCAACAAACTCATTCTGTTTGAGTCGGTTTCTCCACGTACAAGCAGGCTTGGTACAGTAAATGCAAAATATGATGGTGTTTCAAAGATGCAAAGGAAAAAGGTACTTGTGTGTGTGTGTGTGTGCGGATGTGTGTGTGTGTGTTGAGTAGTGGAAGGTGTGTAAATGACTAGATCTATAAATATATATGGTATGATGATTAAAGGGGATGATGGAGTAGATCAGAGGGACGCTGGTTGCACACAGAGAAAGCACAAGGCTCATTTGGAGTCCTGATGTACAGCATTGTAATTATTTCAACAGAGTTCTACAGAATGGATTTTAGCCTATAAATATCTTTCTTACTGTGCTTGGGGATAGTTGTTATCATTATTATAAATATGAAACATGATTATTCTGATATTGATCCTCCCATTCCCTCCTCGTCCCATCAGGGTACTGGACTATACGAGTGTTCTGTATCGCAATGTAACAGTGTGTGTTTTGATATTACCGCCAGTCACTCCCTCCGATCTGTATTTGTTGAAGCCCTGACCTCCGACCTCTGACCCACTGATCTGCGCCCCCACCCTGCCACACACACACACACACACACACACACACACACATGCCCCTCCCACCTCCCCTCACTCCCCCTTTTTAATTTACTGGGGTCGCCTCTTTGTTAATGTACAGTTTTCAGAGCACAAAATGAATGTGTCTTATTTCTAATAAAAGCATATCTATATAATAAAACAACAGCAGCGCTCTTTCTTCCTCACATTTAATGACAGATAATCCACCATGATGCAGGCTGACTCAGCAGTGTGGAGCTAAAGCTGGCCAACATTAGCAAACATTAGCCTCCATAAGCCACCAAGTCATACCGGGCTTGAATGAATGGATGAATTCAACCTTTTCAGTAGAATAATTGTGACGTTCCATCGTTCAAAGTCTCAGTTTTACATTTGGGAACCAGGCGTCGTCACAGATCGATACCACTCCCATGTCTGTGCGTCAAGGTCATCCCTATGTTCCCAAGGTCATATATCTCTTGACATAGAGTGCTCCAGGGATGACGTATTACTGTAGGCCGACCAGGAAGTTAGCATCTCCCTGGTTCCCTTGACAAAAAGCCAATAGGATTGTTCCATTGGGTTTTGGATTATTGCAGAAAATCAGCTGTGTGGTAAACAAAGGTTTGTGATACTGACACGTTTTGTTCAGCAAGATAATCTCCACCGGTGAACACCACTTTATCATATTTGAAGTGTAATTGAAATCCCCAGAAGTAAAAATGTAACGTTAGGATGTAAAGGAACTACACCATGGTCACGAGCGAGAGAATAAACAACGAGGCTGTGAAGGAGGACGAGTCGGCGTGACGACGTTTAGTCGTCTCATTTAGACACTTCTTAGCAACCGTCTTGTTGAAGACACATGAAGGCTTCTGTTACGTGCCGTGCTGTGTTGCATGTATGTTGTGCTTTTGTGCACAAATTAAGTGTGTTTATTGCTCTAGGAAGTGGTGTTAAGTTATTCACTAGCTGATTGTTCGCTGTCTCTGTGGAGCAGCAGGTTGAAGCTGAGTGCTTTAACATTGGTTATTGCCTTATTTAGTTAATGTACACCCCCATCCCCTGGACCTTAAACGGAGGGGAACGTAACCGAAGCCGTTAACCTGAGTTCATGCTGAGACATTTAAACCTCATAATTATACATTTATGTCTCACTGTTTCCATCCTGCTCTCTCACTCAAGAGCTTCCGGTCCACATTTTTACCAAAAGTTGGTTCAATGAAAAAAAACACTGCATTGCTAAAATAGCCAAATTAGAAAGTCGTGGTACAAACAATGTGCAATGAGTCAAAAGCTGTCCAGCAGCAGCACTCAATCAATAACAGATTAGAACAAATTTACATCAGTATTGTGTTACTGTCATAGTCATAAAATGTGCTGCTTGCAAATGACATAGTGATGCACAATTAACGTGGGCGTGCTGTTATTCTGAATCAGTCGCCGTCATCCACGCTGGTTCACAACTCTGCTCTTTGCTGCTTCTATTGGGGGTCTGACGCTGCAGTGTTCGGCTATGAAAGGTGATGATGATGAAACTGAAGTCCACAGAATTAGACCAACACCATCTTCAGACATGAATCTGTGTAAAGGTCTGAAGTTAAGGTGGAAGGTGTCTCTCTCTCTCTCTCTCTCTCTCTCTCTCTCTCTCTCTCTCTCTCTCTGATTAGAAACGGGTGTCTGTAAGTGTGTCTATAATGGCCTGAGAATTACTTACATCCCTCAACTGGAAACCAATCTACACAACAAGATGGTGGGAGACTGCTAATAAAGATTTAAGCAGCCATAACTTGTCAGTTAAATAGGACATCACTGACAGTACGCTGTATGCTTTACATAAAATAGGCAACCTAGCAAATTACCTCAGGCCCATTATCTACATGGAATCACCCTGATACTGGAGCTGTTGCTGCTTCGTTGTTTGTTTGTAAGTCAACGAGTAGAAGAGAGTGAATCCTGCATTTATAGAAGAGCACAGCAAAGACTCTTCCTGCTGTGCAAACTGCAGAGTTTTGAGGTGAGCCGATGCTCGGAGTATACCAGTATACCAGTATACCGGTATACCAGTATACCGGTATACTGATCCCTACTTGAAATGATACTCACTTTTACCGTTGTTTCCTGGTTCAAGCATCTACATAAGTGTGAAAAGCAAGACAAAACTTTCCAAAGTAGTTAAACTGGGCAGAACAATTAACAAGCTGCAAACAGACTGTCCTATCGCCACGGTGAAGCAGTCCAACGCTTAAAGCAGCAGTTAAAGCAGCGGTTAAAGCAGCGGCGGGATTGGAGCGAATATGATTAAAAAAAGTTATTTTTTATAAAACTGTTAATCCTGACATTAGTGCATGAGACAAAAATCATGTTTCCTCTGTGTCCTCCGGTGCTCCTAACGGCATCTCAAGATTTCACAGACTGGAGGAAAACAGCCAATCAGAGCCGAGCTGGAGCCTTGCCATGTCTTAACAGCTGTCAATCTTTCAAACTAGGCAGCGCTGATCAAATCTGAATCAATATTCTGTTACTGTAATGCCTATTTCTCTCCTCAGATGTTTTCAGAAACATCTTGTAGTGCACGGTTTAGCTGGAAAATGAGAAAGTTCGTTCAGAGTTTGCAAGTGATTGACAGCTGCTTCCATTCAATGAACAGCCAATAGGAACGCTCTCTCTCTCTGAAATGACCTGTGATTGGTCAAAGTCTCCCGTCACGGGCTAGATGTTGTAAAGCTTGAAAACAGAGCCATGAGGAGGAGCAGGAGTCTAGTTATCTCTCAGAACACTTGAATTACAATATGCTGAAAGGTTATTATGGGATTTTTACACAATGATGCCAAAAATATACTGACTACTGCAGGTTTAAGTGGAAAACAATCTGAGAGGACCACAGCCGTCCCTGAAAGCACCACTTCCAGCTACTGGCCTCAGGGCCAAGTTACCCAGTCCCCTGTGTGCAAAGAAAATCAGATATAACAATTGTTTGTCCCTGTTGCCATAAAGTCATATCTTAATATGTAAGGACGGACACTTTGTGAAGACAGCCTGAGCACACAGCACTTTATATCTATTGATTTAACCTTGATTCAGTCCTCACCATCAGTACCTGGTGCTCCTGTTGTTGTAGCTTCTATTAGGATATAGTGTTTTAATGTGTCCTGTCTGGATGGGATGTGTTGTGTTTTAATATACCCTTTTAATAGCAGTTTCTACAAAAAGCAGGCAATAAAGTCTTTTCTATTCTATTCTAACATCCAGTCCTCTACAGAGACGTACTGTGATTATGAAGGTGATAAATTACTCACTGGTGGTGACATTTAGTCCCTTTAATTGAACAGCAAATATGAAATACTAAATCATGAGACAGCTTCATTATTGGTGGAGGAGTTACAACTATCAACTAGAGACCATCTAGTGATGGGATCGCACGGGGCATGAAGGGGGGGGCTCAGGCCACACCCATCTCCTGACTCAGCCTTCGTCTTGATCTCAACTACACACCTGGAAAGTTTCCTGACTGGCAATTGCACCGCTGTGACGCTACAGCCACGGCGCCACTGGTCTTTTTACAGTGAAAGTAGCACAAATCATTCACACATCTTCTACACATGCAGCCAATTGAATTTGTTTTGGTTATAAATATTTAACTTTATAGAAGACATTTTCAAAAAACCTCTGTGTTTAAAAGCAAAGAAGAAGAAGAAGGGCACTTTATTAATCTCAGAGGGGAAATCCATTTTTTTCACTCTGTTATAGACAGGACACACACACACACACACACACACACACACACACACACACACACACACAAACACACACACACACACACACACGCACGTTAATGAGAGAGATGACCTCGGCAGTTCCCAAGAGGAGAACTGGCATCTCTCCAGCAACCAGTTCACACTCAGTATTTGGTCCATGCGGGGACTTGAACCGTCGACCCTCCGGTTCCCAAGCCAAGTCTCTACGGACTATGTACTGCTGCCCCCAGAGCACATCGTACTCGGGGAAACCTCCAACTGGTCTCGGTAAAGATGAACGTTACTTATTTAGAATAGTCAGAATCACAGCACTGAAGCAGACAACAAAACTAAACCCCCAGATTTTATAAAATGGAAAAGTTTAATTCAAGAATAAAAGTTATGGAAAAGGGAACTCACAA
>CAKAOI010049139.1:0-47992 GCA_916701655.1 Sebastiscus albofasciatus
CTCCTCTCCTCTCTCTCTTCCTCTCTCTCCTCCTCCTCTTCCTCTCTCTTCTCCTCTCCTCTTCCTCCTCTCATCTCTTCCTCTCATCTTTCTCCTCTCTCTTCCTCTCCTCCATCTCTACTTTTCTCTCTTTCTCTCTTCCTCTCCTCTTCCTTCTCTCTCCCCTCCTCCTCTTCCTCTCCTCTCCTCCTCCTCCTCTCCTCTTCCTCTCCTCTCCTCTCCTCCTCTCCTCTTCCTCTCTCTCTTCCTCTCCTCCATCTCTTTTCTTTTCTCTCTTTCTCTCTTCCTCTCCTCTTCCTTCTCTCTCCTCCTCTTCCTCTCCTCTCCTCCTCCTCTCCTCTTCCTCTCTTCTCTTTAGTTTCTGAATGAATGTCTCCTCCAGGTTGGACCCTCCCACTCTCTCTCTCTCTCTCTCTCTCTCTCTCTGAGCTTTAATTGTCATCTTTGACTGGAACTCTCGTCGCTTAAATACCGGAGGAGCATCGAGGGAGGAACTCACCAACTCTTCCAAAGCGAGCATCACTTCATCACTACATCTCTCTACATCACCACATCACTGCATCTCTCTTCATCTCTACATCACTACTCTTCATCTCTACCTTTCTCTCTCGTGCGTACTGATTCCTTCACCTCGGAGCCTCGTGATGCAGGTGTGCGTGGCTCTCCTCGTGCTGCTGCAGGGATGCTGCTGCAGCTCAGCAGGGATGAAGGGATGGAAAGGACTAAAGAACGACAACACGGAGGTTTCACCGGAGTACCGGGAGAACACGAGGACGGCTCAGGAGGAGATGCTGCAGGCGGCCAACAACAACAACAACACCGGGAACACAAACAGTAACACCGGGAACACCGGGAACACAAACAGTAACACCGGGAACACCGGCAGTAACAGCATGAACAACCGGGCCAAGACCGGAGGAAGGAGCTCCAACACGCTCTCCTACAGTAAGTTCATTATAACAACTATTATTACAGGTGTTTAGACATAAATCTCATTAAAGCATCATAATTAGATTGAATTAGTAGCCGGGGCAACCTGATAAAGGTCATTTATAGTTGAGGCCTCGTGCGTAAAAGTGAGGAAACTAAAAAATGCATATAATGTTATGTATTATAGACAAAGTGTGAAAGTTCAAGTGCGCAAAAGCATGAAAATATATAATACTAAGTATAATATTATTCTCTCTACACTGATGTTAAAAGTTTATATGTAAGTCTAGGATATTTTTAAAGATACATTTTTTCTTTTTCAGATGAAATTAACAGATTTGTGGGAATTGTGTGCTCAGACTGTCCAAATATGTTTAAATAATCTTTATTAAATGTCTGAAAAATAAATGTAAATGTAAGATAAATTTGATAAATTTACCTGTTATTATTTTTGTGGTGTTGTTTTAGTGGACTAGATTATTCAATATTTATTATTTGTATTTATTTATTTTTTGGTTTTGTTCTAAAGGACTAGATTATGTAATTATTTTTATTTTTTTTTCTAAAGGACTAGATTATCTAATTATTTTTATTTTTTACTATTATTGTTTTTTTAAAGGACTAGATTATTTAAATTATTTTTTATTATTTTTATTTTGTTCTAAAAGACTAGATTATTATTTTTTTTTTAATTTTGTTTTGTTTTGTTCTAAAAGACTAGATTATTTAATTATTATATTTTTTTATTGTTTTTGTGGTTTTGTTCTGAAGGACTATATTATTTAATTATTTTGTTTTTGTTTTAAAGGACTCGATTATTTAATTAGACTTTATTTATTTTTAATTTTTTTTACATATTTAATGATTTAATCTTGTGATAAAATCGGCGGCTCTGACTTTAAAAAATGCACAAAGACCACCTGCCTCTTCATTAGACTTCACTGACTCCCTGATGCTGTGTGGGAAGAGTGTTTTCTAGTTGAATCCGCTGCCAGAGTTGGTTGGATGGTTGGTTGGATGGTTGGTTGGTGAGAACGGCACATTCTTGTGGTTTCTGTCCTCTACAACCCAAATCTGAAGTGGAGCACTCAGAGAGACATCGGGGCTTTTTTTTTTTAACCTCGTCTTATTTCCTCCTCTCTTTATACTGTTAGTCAAGCTCTACTTACGCCATCACCGTCTGATTGCAACAACATGCAGTTTGTTCTTCAGGGTTTTAGAAATAGCTTTTTAAATGCAACACTGCCTCTGAGAATGATTCCCACCTGTGTCCAGTGAAGGTTGTAATCTCACGCTTATGAATTCAACATGGGTGGTGGAAATATTCCCACAGATTTGCCTTCCATTTCAAGGAGGTTAGATTAGAAGAACGACAGCGGACGAAAGGGGGAATTAGGAAGTCAGGATGTGTTAGTGTGACTGATGAGGGGATATTAGTGCAAATCCTCACATTAAACAAGCTAATAGTCTCCAAAAGTGGTGGAGTTATGTATATAAATACGTGTTGAGGTTCACACAGGGAGACAGAAATCCTCCTGGATTATTCTTTTCATCCTACTCTCAGTTTTTTGTCCTGATCGTGGTCCCTGTGGGGTCACGGCCGAGGCTTTCACCACGGCCTGGCCTCCCTCCAGTCCTCTCCCAGGGCTCGCCACCAAGGGAGACGAGCAGCTCACGCTACTCTACAGTAGTCTGCAGGACACCATCATTAGTTTTTTTTAAGGCTGACAGCGGAGAGGAAATGTAGGGGGGGAAATGCACAAGAACAAGACAACCTGGCTTTCTGGGATACGGTGGTGCAAACCGCGGCCCAGTGTCGGCTTTGTGGTCCCTTCAGCGGCGGCCACAGAATAACACCAGATCAGGTTCTCAAGGGGGAGAAGAAAAAAAAGGAAGTCACCTCACATAAATCCTTTGTTCAGCCCTTTTTTTGCAAAGAAAGCCACAGAGGAAAACAGATCCCTCTCCGAGTGTATCATTTCTGACCCTTTTTTTTTTTTTTACACACACTGCTTGTAAAAAGAACCAAAACAATAAGTCAGGCATACGGCTGTTAGAAAGCTGAAACTCAAATCAGTCTGGCAGATGTCCAGTTGGTCCAGTTTGCTTTAAAATAAGCAGACAGCTATTTACTCCTCCATCACCACATTCGTTTCCTGAGGGCCGGCGCTGAATGCCAGCTTTTTCCTTCCAGCCCAAAAAACCTCCATTAAGTTTGATTGAGCTGTTTAATGGCCCTCTGGTCTGGATTTGCTATCAGCTGATTGCTGCCAGCTGGATCTCTTTGTCGAGGCCCGTCGTCAGCTAATGATCAGACCGTGAATCAAATTCAGAAACTCTGATATGATCTCTCCAATCTTACTTACAAATTGTTGCGTTAAGTTGTCTTTCCGGCTGCCTCATAATGTGTCAAAATTAGCTGCCTACTTTGTATCTGTGGTGTCACGTTGACGTAAACAGCTGCGGCGTCAGGCAGTTAACCTGCAGAGCGTCCATACTAGCGTGCAGCATTTCAAAGTGTTTGTTTTGGGCCGAAGCCACACGAGTGTAACTGTGATTTTCTGCTCTTCAACCAGGTGCCGCGGAGCTGAGCTGTAGAGAGCTGCGCTCCACCCGTTACATCACCGACGGATCTTGCCGCAGCGCCAAACCCGTCAAGGAGCTGGTGTGCTCGGGCCAGTGCATGCCCTCACACCTCATGCCCAACTCCATCGGCCGCGGCAAGTGGTGGCGGGGCAACGCCTCGGAGTACCGCTGCATCCCGGCGCACTCCCGGACGCGCAGGGTCCAGCTGCAGTGTCCCAACGGCAACACTCGGACTTACAAAATCCGCGTGGTCACCTCCTGCAAGTGCAAGCGCTTCAGGCCCCACCACAACCAGTCGGAGGCCAAGGAGGTGCCGAAGACGCAACGCAACAAGAAGCACAATCGCTTGTCTCAAGATCGGAGCAAGAACAACACGCCGACGCTGACGGGCAACTCGTACTGACGCTCCTCTCCGGCATCCTTAAGGACAGACACTCACACACCCGTCACACAACACACCAACCAACAGATCTCCTTCAGATAGGGAGGAGGTGCACAAAGAAATCCAAGAGAGCGAATTCATAAGCTAATTGTTGGGCTGGTTTTAAGTCGCCAGTCTTTATTTTCAGCAGATTTGTGAACTTTGCTGCTTATTTGCATGAGTCGGCGGCAGGGTGCTTGTGACTTGAAGATGTAGCACCAAGAATCTGATCACCCCCAACAGCGCCAAACCTCCCCGGGCTTGGTTTCTGTCCTCCACTCAAACAGATTTTCGTTTAATGAGAAGTCCTCCCTGAGGCTCCGAGTCCATCTGTACAAACATCCAGCGGATGCAGCGCTGCACCGCAACACAGCCCCGTTTTTAAAGCTGAAAAGGTGTATCTTCGCTCCAGAGTGGTTGTAATCCATCTGCTTCTGGCTGTGTGTGTGTGTGGAGGAGATGGCGGCAGCTCTGGGGGCTCTGACGGTGGGATGTTGACAGGTTTTCAGAGGTCAGTCCAGGCAGCTCACTAAAGGCCATACTTGCTAACCTTGAGACCTTAAAAATAGGGATTTCTAAAACCTCAAAACCAAAGCAGGGTTTGAGTTTCAGAGACTTTGTTTCCTGCATTCTGGTGACTTTAAAAGAGTGAAAATAACAAAACAATAAGCATTTTTATGTTAAACTTTTCATTTTACCTTTATTTCCCAGGAAAGAAACCTGAATAATTCGCCCCTCTGGTGAGAACTTGGCGTGTGAATCTCTGGCATCAACTAATATTCATCCCTTTTTATTTTTTTTTGCTCCCGCTTGAGTATTTCTTTCTCTTAGTTCTCTCTATTTCTCTCTCCGTCTCTCACTCACTCACTTAAAGTCCTTTCAGACACAATGCGACAACAACGCGGCATCACTGCTCTCTGAAACCTGTTATTTCCAACGACTTGCGCCGCGCCACGATGGCTTTTCGCTGCATTGATCTAAACCGCTCAAACATAGACTGCTCTCTTCCACGGTGGGAAACGATAGTTGGTGTAGCGCTATTGTCGTCCGGGTGGAAACAGTAGGGACTATACATGCTGTTCAGTTCCAGAAACAGACTGAGATACGAAAAAGGAAAAAAAAAGTGTGAAAATTTGTCACAAACCGGGAGGAAAACGGGAGTCTCTCCTGCATGAGTATTTCTTTGTCTTAGTTCTCTCCGTCTCTCACTCACTGAAAGTCCTTTCAGACACAACGCGGCACACTGTGCTCTGAAACCCGTTATTTCCATTGTCTTGTGCCACACCCCGACGGCTTTGGGCGCTGTGGCGAGAGCACAGACTGCTCTCTTCCAACGGGAAACGTCCGTTGGTGTAGCTCTATTGTCGTCCAGGTGGAAACAGTAGGGATTATACTAGGCTTGCCACGGTAGGCGGTGTTACCGGTGTTGCGCGGTGGTCGGGCACACACCGATTGTATTACGTCCCCACCGTCGTTTTGCTTTTTTTCATCCCATCCCTAGATTATACACTCTGTTCAGTTCCAGAAACAGGATTTAATGAAAAGGGGAAAAAAGTGTGCCATTAATTGTGACCCCGGGAGGAAACCGGGAGAGGGCGATTAAAAACGGGAGTCTCAGGAGGGTTGGCAAGTATGCTAAAGGCCTCAGTCTGCAGGACGGCCGCCACAACCGGGCCTGTCAGCTACAGCAGCGCCTTTTCCCACGACTAGATAGTCAGGAGACGGAGAGGCAGTTCTGACACCACGGGGGCTGCTGTGACTCCTCGTAATTACTAAATGAGCCCATTCCTGTGTTATTTGAGTCATAAAAAGCCATTTCCTCCAGCCAGTTCCTGTTTGCTGGAATCAGCACAGAAAGACGTGCACATGTGTGTAGGAGGCATCAGAAGATTGAGCGTGGTTGTGTTGTTACCTAAGGGCAGAGCCAGCACGCCCACACTTGAATTCTTTTTCAGAGAGAGCAGCGAGCAGCCATCCACAGCTAAGATCCATCCGTTGTGTCGGAGACACTTCCCATCTCTGTAAATAGCCCAAACAGGAAAGATAGGAATAAAAATACCATAATGGAAACAATAATTCAGTTTGTGTCGTTGATAAAATCTGCAGACGACACAACCTCCTTCCTCAGCAACGGGGACTGAGCTTCATGAAGAACATCCACCACGTTTCCACATATTGTCAGCCGCTCATTTTGCTTCCTTTTTTCTAATGTTTGCTTCTTTTCCTGATTGTATGTTTTCAACTGGAAGGCTGTGATTGTACATATCGTACCTGTGCAGTGGAGCCCTCACGACGAGGGAGGGAGGCCTGTTTTTCTACAGACACAAAAGAAGGACTGTTATAAAAAAAAGAATGAACTGCATATTTATTTTTTATTTCCACATTTAAATTATTTATGCAACCTTTTGTAGTTAATGATAGCCATTATTGTCATATAGTATGATAGAGACGTTGGAAATGAAATACTGTACAGAACATGAATAAAGTAAAGGCAGATATATTTGAAAGAGACGCCGTATTTGTTATCATTCTACACTTTAACCTCCCGAAAAGCTCACACCAAACTCTTCAGACTCCTCTCCAGCTCCGCTCTAACTAGCTTTGCAAATGTGTTACTTGGTGACATCACCATGTTACGGAAGAAAAGACAGGACTGCAAGGCGTTTCAGGCAGCTCAGGAGCAGTGTTTCTGTGGGGGAGAGTAACTCCCTTTGGTTTGGACGTTGTACCTTTGCAGACCCTTTACATGCACAAAAAACTATATAACACACCAGAGGAAAGAGGAAAAGCATAATAAGTCCTCTTTAATGTATTATAACTCCTTCTGTTGGCACCATAAGCAGTGGTGGGATGCAACTAAACAGTCTGTTCTCATCCGTTCGTAGCTATAAAAGTAATGCACTGTAATTAGTATACATCCCACGAAATCAATTCATATGTAATCCACAAAATCAACCGTGTATGTAGGAGGTCGGGGAGGATGGGCGGGTCAAAAAACACCAGACTTTTGTCCAGGAGACCGGCGTTCATGTCCCGTGTGAAACCAGAAGTCAACGTTGATTTATTTGTAACTTCCGTACTTAAGTGATGTCACTTCCGGAGTTATTTTAACCCAAACCACAATCTTTTCCTAAACTTAACCAAGTTGTTTTGTTGACTAAACTTAACCAATAATTTATGTTGAAAGGACTGGAGCAGATATTGACACGTATTGCTGGATATTTGTTGGAAAACGAACGGAAAATGAGGAATACACTTTCGTAAGATATCATACGAACCGTTTTATGAGGACACGCTGAACTAAATATATTTTCTTAGGTACTGTACTTATATACAATTTTGAGATCCTTGTACTTTACTTGAGTATTTCCATTTCATGTTACTTTATACTTTAACTTCATTACATTTATGTTGAGCGCTTTAGTAACTTTACATATTCAGGTTATTAATACAAAATATGATCAACTGATAAATTAAGATTTTCAACATGTTCTCATCACATACTGACACTTTGCCGGACCCCTCAGCGTCACTTTTTCCATCACACTAAACCTGTGCTTAATGTTGTGAATTAAACAAAAACGCTTACTTAAGTTTAGAGAGAAATGGTTTGGCTTAAAATTACTACGTTTTTACAGTGAAAATGTGACTTCATGTCGTGAACACTGGACACGAACAAACAGCTGACTGTAAGGTGAAAGTGAAACTTAACGCCCGGGACACAAACAGCGGTCTAATATATCACAGGTACTGTAATTATGTACAATTTTAAATTTACTTTATTCTTCGACTCCACTACATTTTGGAGGCAACTATTGTCCGTTTTACTTCTCTACATTTATGTTGACAGCTTTAGCAGCTTTGCAGATTCAGATTATTAAAATACAAAATATAATCAACTTATAAATGATGATGTATTCTTATAGTTTGAGCTACCTGATAGTTTATAAAGTAGTTAAAATGAGCTCCACCTTTACCAGCTGCAACATTAAAGTGATGAACACATTATTGCATCAATAATTTTAATGTAATAATATAATATACATTATTCTGAAATGGGCCATTCTGAGTAATGAGTTCTTTTACTTTTGATTCTTTAAGTATGTTTTAATGTAAATACTTGCAGGACTTTTACTTGTAAAAGAGTATTTCTGTGATATTTCTACTTTTACTTAAAGATCTGAGTACTTCTTCCACCATTAGTAATAACTGGGGGGCTGCTGTATAAACACATAAAGGAAGTAAAACAGTCGTAATAACATAAAATATGTCTTCATATAAGAAGTTATAATTATAATAATTAACAATAATAATTGTTGGCAAATACTGTACATTAATAAACTACATAAGCTAAATATAGGGTTAAAGTTTGCGTGTATTTGTACGAGCATTCTTGGGAAATCTGTGTGAAAAGAAATTCAGGCGTTTGAAGTGTCTGCTCACAAAAGCAGGAGAAGAAGAAGAAGAAGAAGAGGAGGAGGAGATCTCCAACATTTCTTTGTTTATGAGGGTGGATTTGAGCCACAGTCATTATTCAACATCACTCCTCTCCACCTCTCCTCCCTCATGGCTCCAGGCTTCATACACTCAGAGTTCAAAACGCATCCCTCTTTGCTTTATTCGAGCGCTCTGTGGATGCTTGTCATATCTGGAGCGCTCTCGCCAAACAGCACGACCAGTGGCGCTCACTGAAGCTTTGGACTCGCACACAAACGGGAGTTATGCAATCCAGGCACAGAGAGTGCACCAGACTAAATGAGGTGTTTACGCCGAGTTTTATCTGCAAATGTTATTTTTAATTACGGGGACAAGAGCTCCCCGAGAGCGCCAAATAAACTTAAACACAAAACAGAAAATCACTGTGGCAACTGTGGCCGCGAGCTCGTCTTTTGTCGTGCCAGTGGAGAACAGTAGATATTAAATTTCACTACATCATCCATAATGTGCAGTCATTATGTCATTTCCAAGCCCGCTTTTCCAGGAGAGAACACACATGCCACGCTTTTAACTCCGGCTACGAGCACGGAGGAAGTTTCCCAGGAAGTCAAGAACACATACTTAAGAGCAGTACGTGAACAGTGCGTTAATATATCGATGCTGACAAAGCATCTGCCCCGTGTTACTGCGTGCACACACGGTGACCCGCAGGTGACCCCTGCAGATCTGGGGAGGTGCACGGGAAGTCAGGCATGATCTATTCCCAGCAAATGTAACAAGTCTACGACACTTCGCTCCGGCCTCGATGTGAAGTGTCATCGGTGGAGTTTTTGAATACCAGGTGCAGACGTCCCCGAGGATCCCCGCTCTGTTACGAGTGTAAGAAACAGGACTCGATTAACGCCGAGAGTTCACTAACAGGTCCTGGTTTGACTCATGGCCTCTATAAGGAATATTTATAGAACTGACATACTGACCACAATAAATGATAACCGGCGTCCAAATGTGGGAGAAGAAATTATTTCACTATGGGAGAAGAATTACGCTGAGTTCATCCGGTTGAAACAGTGGTGCAATGTGTCATTAGATTTAAAGGGAACATTCAACATTCAGATTTTGGTCGAAGTACATATGTTTTAGCGTGAAGGTGCTATTTTCCCCAGCCCCTCTAAAAACGTTTTTATTTCGCATCCGAAAATCACAAATAAACTAACTGATGGAGGCAGTGGTAGACCAGCAACTCTCGTGTTCTGCGAGGTAAAATTACTGCTTTTGTCAATGGAGTCTGGAAGAGAAGTCTGAAAAAGCGAGAAAGACCCTTATGGAGTAAGTTACGTTAGTGAGGTTTGTCACAAGACGATTGTCACATGTTTTTCGTTGACATGACATGTTTTACTTAGCTTACTTAGGCTAAGTGGTTTCCTTGCCTGAAACTAACTGCGGATGTTTGCGTGGCGTACAAATGAAACGCTAAAATGCATACTCATGACGCGTCCGTGTAATGTCGTGGTATTTATACGCCTTCTTGTGAGACCAGGTTGGGAGTATACGTACAACTCAACTACAAAAAATCCGAACTAACCCTTATATTATCAGATATTTCCAAGCTTAGCACAGCTAACATTGACTCAGCTAGTGCTAGGATTTATTCATAACCTTATTGATTATCTTACTACGCCTCTGCTTTTTGCTAACGGCTGAGAGGGCGTTTCCATTTGGAGGAAAAGAACCCGGCCTCTAAGTACAAATGGGACCCGGCCGCCATGTTGTGATCAGTTGAGGAAAAAACCAAGCACCGCCCACCAGCCGGGTCACAAACTTCCTCATTTCACAGCTAAACCGTGCACTACAAGATGATTCTGAAAACATTTGAGGAGAGAAATAGGAATTACAGTAACAGAATATTGATTCATATTTGATCAGCGCTGCCTAGTTTGACCGTTGAGTGATTGACAGCTGCCTCCGTTGAATGAACAGCCAATAGGAACGCTCTCTCTCAATGAAATGACCTGTGATTGGCCAAAGTCTCCTGTCACGGGCTAGATTTTCTAAAGCCTAAAAACAGCCATGAGGAGGAGCAGAAGTCTAGTTATCTCTCAGAACGCTTCAATTACAATATGCTGAAAGGTTATTATGGAATATTTGCCCAATGATGCCAAAAATAACTGCATACTGCCACTTTAAGTAAGGTTTTAAATGCAGCACTTTTACTTTTAGTGGAGTATTTTCACAGTGTGGTTTTACTACTCTTACTTCTATCTGAGTCCTTCTTCCACCACTGAGTTGAAGAGTCACACTCTATGTGAACTTTTAGTTTCAGCTGACGACTCCTACAGATAATCACTTTAACCTGCTCTCAGTGAGCGTCTCCGTGTCGCCACGTTTTCAATTCAACCGAAGAAAAAAGACCTACGTGGAATAAATGTTGCTCACAAATGCATGTTTCTGTTTGCTGCGTCGAAACTGCCGTAACGGAACGATGAAATATCTAATTTCATCTCTGTTGCAGTGGAAGCTTATTGTTTAGCGTACGGGCCAGAAAGTTGTCTATGAGGCCGCCACTCGAATGTCTTAAGCACTGTCAACACAGACCTCACTGATGTTCTGCCAGATGCACAAGAGACAGTCAAATGAAATAGATTGTGCAGCTAAAGAGGTCCTTGACTGATGTGTGTTTTTGTGGTGCAAAAGCAAGCGAGTCTCTTCTGTTGACTGTGAAAAACCACCAGTGGAAAGTGACTCGAGGTGACATTCATAGCATGTGAAGCACTTTCCTCTCTCGTGCCAGAAACTAACCCCTATAAAAGTCTTTTAAAGTGTTGTGTTTCTGGTCAGCTGCCTGCGCCGCTGAATTGCTTAACAATGTTGTAGGTGGTCCAAGACGTTTATTGAGATGGAATATATTTGCTGAACTTACTGGGACACCTAATTTTCAGGCCTTCGTCGAAGGATTACATAAATGCTTCTACACGCCGGTAGTTTCACCTCCGGGCCTTCGAGTCCAACTTTTCCAGGAGCGGATATTATTGCTCAAGTCAAACACATGTGGACGATGACGGATGTAGTCGGAGACGGATGTTTGCGCTCCTCCAACCACTCCCTTATCAGGTCATGAGCGCTAATAGCTTAAAGCAAATGGAAACCAGAAGAGTTGTCTGGCGGGATAAAGAGACGAGGGAAAGCTCAGCTGACTTCGTGTTCCTCAAACGACGCAGGCTTTAAGGAGGTGGGTAGTGTTTCCTGCCGGCCGAGAGCGAGTGATTCAGCGGGGACGGAAAGAAGCTGGCGTCAAGACCAAAGATGTCCTCCTCTGTTAAAAACCCCGGCTGCATCTTAAGTAACTGTTTCTGGGTGAATCTAAAGAACGAAACAGACTCTTTCTAGAAAGACGTAGAAGTAGGTGACCCCTCTCCAGAGATGGACAGTAGCAGCACACGGGTCAGGAGGCCTCCACTGAGCCATGTAAGCCTCGGTCTCTCAGCCGAGGCCAGGCATGTAGAGAGGCGAGCCAACCATATGCGCTCAGGACAACAGGAGGTGCAGCGGATAGGAAACAGGGCTGTCAACAAACAATTCTAAACAAGCCCCAAGGTCGAGGAGGCAGAATGCGTTTCCTCGCTTAATCACCACCTTATGGACTCCAGAAACATATAAGATATTTCACTTCTGGAGTCTTGAAGAAGTGCTGTGTGTTTTTGCTTATAGATATTTTAGGTGATACTGCAAAAGTTCAGTTTTCCAGAAGAGATGAATTGGTGTAACTGTTGTAGACTTTGTGTGTGATTGAGGGGGTGGGGGGGCACGTAAAGGACAATCTAACACGCGAGTTTACACAACCTGTCATTGGGTAATTATCTTGAGGTCAACGGGACTGACGACTCGAGGAAAGCTGACATAAGCAAGGTCAACTTCTCCACACACACAAGAGCAATTAAAACGTCTGTTTAGGTTTGATGGGTTGTAAACTGTTCTGTCGCTCATGTATAAGAGTGAAACTAGAAATATTCATTTTAAAAAGCATGAAGAAGGTTACACAGCAAAGAGAGCTTTCTTGGTTCTGTAGAAAATCCCATTGACATTTATAACAACAATAATAACAGCAGAAAGACTCGGAAACAGAGAAGCAACAAAAGTTATTACGGCTAACATGTTAGCAAAGAGTTAAATAGCTCTCTCAGTCAATGTGATTGCTCTTAAATTTTTCACTGAAATCTTTTTTAAATTGTTTTCTGCGTTATACTGTCACTGTTTTTTGTATTGCATGCTAACACAACTTGCGATTTTTAGGTTGCAACTGGCTCAGTTTTAAATCTAGTGAAGATGCTGGCATCATATGAAACTAGAACAACCTAAAGAATCCGTTGGTACCAACAATGTCATAGTAGCTTGTCGTGAAGGAGGTTAAATAACGCTACAAATTTACTTAAAATTTTGGCGAGGAAAAACTGTCATGGTCACATATCTTCAAGAATGGGTTCTCTGGGTACCCACGAGTCTCCCCTTTACAGACATGCCCACTTTATGATAATCACATGCAGTTTGGGGCAAGTCATAGTCAAGTCAGCACACTGACACACTGACAGCTGTTGTTGCCTGTTGGGCTGCAGTTTGCCATGTTATGATTTGAGCATATTTGTTATGCTAAATGCAGTACCTGTGAGGGTTTCTGGACAATATCTGTTATTGTTTTGTGTTAATTGATTTCTAATAATAAATATATACATACATTTACATAAAGCAGCATATTTGTCTACTCCCATGATGATAAGAGTATTAAATACTTGACAAATATCCCTTTAAGGTACATTTTAACAGATAATAAATGTCATTAATTTGCGATTAATGGCGATTAAATATTTGAATGGATTGACACCCCTAATATTTACGTGCCAGTGTAATTGTCTTTCTTGCCACCTGTCAAATGTAAGTCAGATTTCCACTCTGCTTTTATCGCTTGTCCGCTAACTTCTTAGAAAAATATCTCTAGCGTGCCGGAGGAGCAGCTAAATGATCCCCTCTCTTCTCAGGGACTCGTGTACTTTGATCCACCGTCGTTTCACTCTAGACAGATAGCATACATTAGGCTTGTCTTTCATTCAGAGCTGCTAATTATAGTTATTTCATGTGATCCAAACAAACTGATGAACAAAAGGAATTAGCTGAAAATGGCTAAAAGCTGCAGATTAGAGGGGGGTTTGAATCTCAGCAAGGCCGACAAACAATGAGACTTTTACTTGGAAAAATAAATAAATGAATGCAATAAATATGCACTAAGATGGATTAACAAATGAGATAACGTGTTTTCAAATGAAGGCTGACAGAGGAAAACCACAGACAGCATGTTGAAGACGTTCAAGCAGTTACGACTATTTCCCAGCAAGCTGTCTGACGTCCACACATGTAATCGGTTTGGTTAAATCCATATGAAATGAGCTGACTCACTTCACTCCTCCTCGCTGTCAACGGGTCATTTTCCAAAGACAGTGACCCGGCCGGCCCGGCCCGGCCCAGCCCTCCCTCCCAGGGTGGAGCACAACGGGGCTTTCTAAGTATGGTTTAATTTGCTGCTTCTCATCACGTCTAAAATATGTTTAATTCTGGAGCATTCGGGAGTTCCTGTCCACCATGTGGTGTTTCAGCAAACCGGATACATTTATTGAGTAATGGACAGAGTTGTCTTTTCAATTTTAGCCGCGTATTGTACATGTAAATGCACACTGGCACATAGAAACACCCATAAAAGTGGTGGTCACCCAAAAAACACTTGAGCTGAAGCATGTTTCCAATAAGGCGAGTTCACTCTGAAAAATAAAATATGAGAGGAGGGATCGTTAAAAGCTTGCCTCCTTTAAGAGCGCACAGCAACAATTAAATCTACAGCGGATGATTTTTAAACAGGAGCGAAGTATTTGTGTGGGTGGCGGTAAAGACATGGTGAGTGTGGGATTATGCAGCACATGAGAAGCAGATTTATGACCATCAGTAGTCCGTCTATAACCAGAACTCTCCGCTGGCATTTTGAATCCTCACAGACAAGAAATCAATTTTCTTGATGTCATCATCGGTAACCACAATGATGCTGGTTGTATTAATGCGGTGCCAACCAGACCGTGACCCTCCCTTTCCCTTCCACTCATACATTTTCAGCTGATTCTGAACGTGACAAAGCTCTCTGGTCGGGAGCGAAACCGATGACAACAACATCTTTGTCCCGTTTGGATTAAATTAATCTCTGTCGCAATATATCACTGCCCCGGCACACTCCCCTTAGCTATAGCGGCTCTACCCGCCCTCGAGGAGGATATCGTAGTGTATCTTGAAAAACCACAGACACCACGCTCAGCTCGCTGGCACTGCAAAACAGATTTGTGCAGAACTGAGAAGTAAACAGTGGCGTATTCTCCTTCCCAGAACAACAAACTGGAGTTTTTTCCCTAAGGGTTCATGGCTACTTCCACAGACAGGCCGGTGCCTTTGTGCTTGTTTGCATGTTTATGTCATCGTTCCTCAGCTGAGGAGGTTATTTTAGGGCACAAGCGTCTGCGTCTTTCACCCTCAACTTCCTGTAATATACAGAGATATAGCTAGACAGTGAATTCAGATTTCTCCCCACATGGAAGCTGTTTTATTCTTGCTGATTAATCAGGCGTCAACTTCTTTTTTCTTTTTTTTTGTTGCTTTATTCTGACCCCGTTGGACCAGCTCCGTGCAATCAGCTCCAAGTGCAGAGGAAATTGCTTCCTATCCGTGTGGCCGTGGGTGCGCGACCCAGGAGAGGCCGAGGCAGATATCTGCACAATCTCCCCAGCTTAGGAGAGTTTAAGATCGGGATCAATCCAGCTCTGCAGCCCTTATCAGATGTCAAAGAGCCTCTGGAACTGTATGTGCCCCAGTTGTGACCCGGGTTGCAAAGAAGGTCTCTGAAAGTACGTCGTTTCTCAGCCCAGTTGGCAGGACAAAATGTTGGCATGGTACGTTTCTGCAAACCACAGATAAGATGAATGTGGACGTCTTTGCATTCAGTCAGAGCAGGTGACGTAGTATATTAAGCAACCTTTATTAAAAGTTACGAGGTATAATAACGAGTGTAACAAGTGAGAAAGTCCACAAAGAGTGACAAACACAGGACTATCACCTAGAAGACCACGCTACGTTGTTGCGCTACGTTGTTGCGCTACGTTGTTACATTATTATTGTAACACAAAACATGATATTTTTTCTCACCTTAACCAAGTAGTTTTGTTGCCTAAACCTAACCAATCGTTTCACAATGTTAACCACATGTAATTGTGCGTTTCTGAACGTAACGTAACGCAACAGCGTAACGCAACAATGTAACTAGCGTAAATAAATAAAAACTACCCTTACATCGTTGCGTTGCGTTGTTGCGTTGCGTTGTTGCGTTGCGTTGTTGCGTTACGTTGTTGTGTTGTTGCGTTGCGTTGTTGCGTTACGTTGTTGCGTTACGTTGTTGCGTTGCGTTATGTTGTTGCGCTACGTTGTTGCGCTACGTTGTTGCGCTACGTTGTTACATTATTATTGTAACACAAACCATGTTATTTTTTCTAACCTTAATCAAGTAGTTTCGTTGCCTAAACCTAACCATTTGTTTTCACAACATTAACCACATGTGGTTGTGTGTTTCTGCATGCGTGATATAAGATGATATGAAACATATTTTTGGGTTCGGAAACGTTGACATTCAATGTATTCGTGGTTTGGGAAACGTACAATGCCAACATTTTTTTCTGGCAACTGGGTTGAGTTTCTATGTGGTCAAAAATAATGGCTGTGTATCTAGTAATTTTTTTTTATGAAACACATGATTCTGGGAGGATCCGTCAAACCTTATGCCAATCATAAAGTCATATTTTCCTTAGAAACTTCTTCTAAAAAAATATATAATTTGTACTTGTCATCCGTCTTTCTGTTCGACATCATAATTGATAGCTGGGCTTGACTATCAGATGCTGTATTCACTTTTCTCATAGAAACGCTCCTCTCAGGGAGATGTGTGGTGTGAGAGCAGAGCAGTCCGATACCGGGGCGTGGGCGGGATTATTAATGTTATGACAGCTAAAGCTAATTGTTCATAAAATACTTCTATGAGAAAGTGTCTCTTTTTATGACTCAGTCTACCATCTGTCTATCTGCCGAGAACTTTTCCATTAAGCGTTTGCATCATCTCCAAATTCTCACAGTATCATCAGAGGAAGTCTGGGACGGCACTCAAAATAACTCTGATGATATATACCCTCACAAAAAAGAAATAGACTTCAAGTTTATTTTATGAAGCGAACTCAAGAATAGTTCAAGTATATTCCCAAGTATACTTTATGTAATAAGTACACTAGTAGTATAATTGTAAGTGTACTACTTCAATACTTCTTGGGACTAAATTGGCCCACTTTTTAGTTTATAAAAGTATGCTTTAAATGAGTAGTAAACTTTGAGTACACAACCAGTTTACATCCAAGTTGTATTTTGTACTACAACTATAATTTGAACTATACTTCAAATGAACTTATAGGTATACTGTTAATTTACTAGTTATATACTTGAAGTCCATTTTTTAGTTTATGAAAGTATGCTTTAAAGTATACTCTCAGTAAACTACTAGTTCAATATTTTTTACTGCAAGTACACTTGTATGTTTTCTTTAAGTTAACTTATAGTACCAATTATACTTTTCTGTATACTTTTCAGTTTAAGCCAAGTATACTTGGACTATTCTGTATACTTGTCGGTATAAGCCAAATATACTTAGACCTTTCTGTATACTTATCGGTATAAGCCAAGTACACTTGGACTTTTCTGTATACTTGTCGGTATAAGCCAAGTACACTTGGTCTTTTTTTCATACTTGTCGGTTGTCTTTTGTTAAGTTTAATTCTGAGTACATAAGTACATAAAAAGTACATCTAAAAGCCTACTCTCTTGATTTAAGTTTAAAAGAAGTATACTAATAGCATACTTGAATAAACTTCTTTTTTGTAAGGGTAACTCACAGCCTTTGACAACATCTAAAATGATGTGCTGCTATCACTTTAACAAAATACTGACAATTTCTTTCCCGGTTTTGTTCACATGCCTGAGTTTCAGTGTTGCTCGGAGAGGCCTTGCTTGGTTTCATGTCGTTATCACAGTGGTGCCTTAGTCAGCATATGTGACCCAGCAGGAAGGAACACGGAGCTAACAGTATGTTTTCTACCTCCACTGAAGAGGAATAGACGTGGAGAGAGTTGATTCACGCAGCAGATGCCTCTGGCCTCTTCTGCGGACAAGCGACCTAGAAGAATATAGATAATTAAATGCATTACAAAACCATCTCAGGCTTCTGTGTATGGTGCCTCAATCACCGAATGTCAAAAAACCTTATAGCGTATCGTTGACTTTGGAGGGAAACTTGCACGTCTCTGCACTATTTTGCTTACAGAAATCAACTCTCCAACAAATTTGAATAACACCGCTCAGCGCCAAATGAAATACGGCTGCCAGACAGCGAGGCCAAACACCTTCTTGAGAAAAAAAACATCAACGGGGATGAGGTTTTTATGACATGATCGATCGGATTTTTGCAGCAACTTGGCGAGAACAAAGCACATTCAGAAATGCATACAATAAATAAAACCTGATTGCTGTTGTTAATCACCCGGCACAGACGCAGTTTTCCCTCCAATCTCTGCCATATAAATGATGTGTTATGTGTCTCAGTCTGGACGGTGATGAAACAACGATCGAACTAAAAGAAACTTTTAAGTGTTTCTTAATCTTGTACTCGACGATGCAAAAAAACAAAAGTTGTTATTGTGTGAGAGGAATTCCAGGAGTGGAGAGCCTCTTATTGTGTAGTCCTTTTAAAAACAGACCCTCTTGTAAAGCTAAAAGTCCAGACCCCCATCAGGCTCTGTGACCAGACTCCAGGTCTGAACTAGCTCAGGTCACAGTTTGAGGCACCGACGGCCCACCCAGGAATCAACACGCCTGGGAGTCCTTTAGTTCCAATTAGAGAAAATCTTAACGCTACAGCATGCAGTGATATTTTAGACACTAGGACAATTCCAACTTTCAATTCGGTGAAGGCCCCTCTCCTGACTAGGTTGAAACTGCAACTAGCACCTTTGGGATGAACTGGAACAGCGACTGCACGTCCATCGGTGAGAACAAATCCCTGCATCCAAACTCTTGTGGAAAACCTTCCCCATAAAGGCAACACCATCATGTTCAAGCTGTATAGTCTGGTGACCTGTCCAGGGTGAACCCCGCCTTCGCCAAATGTCAGCTGGGATCGACTCCAGACCGTTTTTGTGTAAAATTATTGACTTCTTAATTAAGTAGCCGTGTAATAAGCGGGATAATGTACAGCTATAGCGATGCCGCACCCCGACGCGAATCGCTGTACATCATCCCTTACATACAGTAGATAACATTAGCAAGCTAACAGCTAACTTCATTATCCATCATTTTGGTAATCAACTGCACCCCTAGTAGATATTAGGTGTTAAAGGTCCCATATTTAGGTTTAAGTGGCATAAAGATACTGAAGAAACTGTGAGTTTGAAACAAGCTGTTTCTGTCCATTTGTGATGTCACAAATCTACAAATATTTACACCATTTCACAGTTTTTAAAAGTAAATATACTAAATGTGTCCCAGTTTATTTCCTGTTGCAGTGTCTGTGAATGTCATCAGCCGACAGGATGTAAACATGGACTCAAGCTGTTTCCTAGCAACGCAAGTCTGTTGCCATGCCGTTGAAATGCACTAAAACGGAGCGTTTCAGACAGAGCGTGAATACAGGTATATTCAGACAGACAGTATGAGAAAAATAATGTGTTTTTTGAACATTAAAGCATGTAAACAGGCTCGAGTAGAAACCCAAAATATAAACATGAACCTGAAAATGAGCACGATATGTCCCCTTTAAATATTCCTTTGACATGCAGTCGGATCTAGCTAGAGGCATTTTGTTTGCATTTCAGCCCTTGGTTGCAGATTGTTTTCCCATTCAGTGGGCATGGTTTTCAGAGTACAAGTTGCGCCCTGTCTGTGTAATTAGATGTTCAACAATCACATGTGGGTGTAATGTTGAGGTGTCCACACGCTGGAAGCTCCCAACCACAGCACCACTGACTGACCCTTTCCTATCAGTCAACTAATTGCCAATTTCAACCCTTCCGGGTCTCTGGATCAGCAGCTCATGCAACAATGATGAATGTGATTGGAACAGCAGACCAGCTCAGGATACTTCTGGTGGTCTGCCTCACTTCCACCTCCTGGTATGTCCATATTACAAACTGCTATCACTTCCCATCTCCAGCAGTAACTGTTACAAGCGTGTAGTTCATTTCAATGTCAGATGTCTTTCCCCCCCCGCCACCCCCCACAACCATGTAATAGCATTCACTGCGCCGTGTGCGGACAGACGGGGAGAGCGCTTTCTGCTCCCATAAATAAAGCCGAGGTAGGCTCCGGCCTGTTTCATCCATCACCGGGCTGAAGCTGTGTTTGTAGAGCAGGAGGGAGCGAGGGGAGATGGGTGGGAGGGTCAGATTCATCCATGTTCCCAGCAGCCGTTCCCCCCTGTGGGAACTTCACGCAGCCATTAAACACCTCATGGCAGCCCGTTAGCTATCGGGCCAGCTGAGCCGAGGAGAGAGCCGCAGTCCCGCAAGCTCTCGTCTCGTCCCCGAGGACGTGTCAACAGGTTTTTCATTTAAAGTTTTAGTGCACATCTCGGGCACATAAGTCTGCTGATATAGGAGGAAAGGAGGCGCATACATCCTCAGTCCTACAGAGAGTCGCACGGGTGTTAATGTAGGATGTGAGATACAGTGAAAGGTCACAGTAACTGAAATCACTGAAATCAGCTCTGATGGCTGTTTGAACTTGAATTAAGATAAAGTGGACTTTTACGACAATTTAAACATTCATCCAATTAAATCAAAATCTCCGTGTCTGATAAAGCGTGACATAATCAGCGGTTCTGTTCAACTACTTTGGGCCTTTTCATCATTCATCTCCACGGTTAATCGTGAGGTCATCTCAGAGTCCCTAAAAAAAACAAAATCCATGACGACGGCGATCCTGTGATAAACACAGATGACTTCTGGGATGGAGCATGCAGTGGGCGTCTGAGGGGATGCGATAGCGTCTAACATGCCCTTAAGTCACCCTCGGGAGGGAAACGAGGTGGTTTTTATGAGGGAGTGGAGCGCAGGTGTTGAAATTGACACACTGCGCCGTAGATTCCCAAGCTTTTTAAACGCATGCATCTGGACCAATAAATCCCTCCGTTTATTAAGAGATGGCAGGACCCAGATATGTGTGTGTTTGGTTATCATCACTTATCACTTTATTAAAAATTCTAAATGAAAAACATGATCATAAGCAACAAACTTTCCTCAACAACCAGTAAAAATTCCCCCAGCTTGAGTATTTTTTTACCCCTCCCTGCTGTCGTGGGAGTGGTGCAAGGCCGTTTGATCTCACCTCGCCTCGCCCCGATTAATTAAAGGAGAATGCCGCTGACTCTCAATGTCTCCGTTGGGTTTCACATCCCAAAAGAGTCAAGTCGGATCATTCGGGGAGTCGACGGCATTGTGTTGTTGAGTAAGACTGAAGAGGTGGCTGCTTCCAGCACTCCTTAAAACCACACTCCACATGCCGGGGATTCCTTCTGACCGCACAACTGGGCAGAAGCAGATGCTTGATTGATGAATAGCCTTCGTTAAGTGTGTTTTCTCCATCAAACAACCACCGCCGCTTTGAACTTTGTGACATTTACTATTATGGTGATTTCACTCTTAAGCATCAGGCTATCAAGTTGTATAGTTTGTAAGAAGCTCAGATTTACAGCCGTAAGTAGCGTGTTTATCTCAGGCTGTTTTTATCTATCGATCTAAAATCTCACAATTCAAATGTCTTTAGAGAGTGATAAAACAGTAGAAACTAGTAGAAACAATAGAAGGAAATAAAAGCATTAATATTGTCAATAATAAATGTTTCTCTCTTTCAAACAAGCCATCAAGTCTGCAGTTATAAATGTTAATTAGTCATAATTAAGGCTAATAAACATCAAGTCTGAAGTCATAACTGTTAATAGAGTCGTAAATAAAAGGTAATATATATAAGTCAATAAATCAAGTCCGCAGTTATTAATGTTATTAAGACATCTATAAAAGTTAATAAACAAGTATAAATGTAGATAGGTCAATGATAAAGGGTAATAAATATCAAACGTACAGTTGTAAATATCAATAAGTAATTAATAAAAGTTAATAAACAACAAGTCTGCAGTTATAAATGTTAATAAGTCATTAATAAAAGTTAATAAACAACAAGTCTGCAGTAATAAATGTTTAAAAAAGCATTAATAAAGGTCGATGAAAAGGGAAATTAATAATTTATATTATAAATATAATTAAATTAATATAATTTAAAATATAAATGTTAATAAGTCAATGATAGAGGGTAATAACCATCAAATCGGTAGTTGTAAATATCATTATGACATTAAAAAAGTTAATAAACAACAAGTCTGCAGTTATAAATGTTAAAAAGTCATTAATAAAGTGTGATTAAAAGGGGAAATGAACATTAAGTCTGCATTCATAAATGTTCATAAAGTTAAAAATGACAAGTTTCTCACTTTCTAATAAGCCAGCAAAACATGTTAAGACATCTGTAATTAGAGATGTTAATTAGTTATTAATAAAGGGTTCAATGTAATAATCCCACTCTGCATTTATAATAATTATTAATGAGTTCTTAACATATTCATTTGTCCAGATGTTCTGCAGCTGTTTCTCCAAAGGTCAGAGGTCAAACAGTCCAATAGAGGGGTCTTTATGAAACTAACTAATTTATAATCGTTCTTATCTTCTATCCTTTTCAGTATTTCCAACTTAAGAATCTCCCATTTCACTGTCGAGGTCTAAAGGAAAACCTGCTCTGTGAGGGAGTGTGTGCCTGTCTGTGGGATAGACTTCCCGATTATAAAGCATCTCTCTGGGCACCATCATGCGGCGTGACAGCGAGGACGCGGCCCTGGACCGGTGACAGCACCCATAAGTCTCCATCGGGGCCCCTGTCAGGCCGTCTCATGACTCTGTGCAGGTGCCTCCTGTTCCTGCCGGAGTCGCCAGCCTCTCAAAAAGCCCCTAAATGGCTCTTCTCCTCCTCCTCTTCCTCCTCCTCCTCCTCCGTCTCGTCTCGCATCGTCTTTAAGCTCGGGCTCCATCACGTCACTCAGTGAGATGTTCCACAGCCATGGAGGGGCTTAGTGCACGACGCCATGTTTAGTCATTAGTGAGCGAGTTGGGCTTTGTGCCGTATCGGATGTCACATCTGACAACAACTAGAGAGAAGAGCAGCATATGTGTGTGTGAGAGTGAAGGGATGAAGGATCAAAGAGAAATGAATAGTTGTGTTAACCTGCACTCTGGTGATAGTACAACATCAAGAGGACACTCAGATAATACAGGTTTTAAAACTGGTTGGTGGTCTCCTGTAAGATGCATTAGCTATTATTATCATGAAACTAATTAAAGGAATAGTTTGACATTCTGGGAAATTCGCTTATTTGCTTTGTTACCCAGAGTTAGATGAGAAGATCGATACCACTCTCACATGTGTCGTAAATATGAAGCCAGCCAGTTAGCTTAGCTTAGCATAACGACTGGAAGCAGGGGGAAACAATTTTAATTTGTACAAAAACAGATGTGTGAAAAAGTTGTGGTTTTACAGGGGGGTTATGTGTCGGACAAATAACTAATTAACAGAAAAATTAACTCTTGAACAAACATCAGTGTGATAAGAAGACCCTAAAATGACAGAAACCATCTTTGGGAAAAAGATATTTGACGTGTACTTTGATTTTTTTAGTTTAACCCATGTCCCATCCACTAACATTGAGGGGGCGGGATTTATGATCTATCCTGCAGCCAGCCACCAGGTGGCGATCCAGATGTTTTGGCTTCACTTTTGGGGAGCTGTCATGCCGTCCATCTTTATATATACTCACCGGCCACTTTATTAGGTACACCTTGCTAGTATCGGTGGTCTTCTGCTGCTGTAGCCCATCTGCTTCAAGGTTGGACGTGTTGTGCGTTCAGAGATGGTATTCTGCATACCTTGGTTGTAACGAGTGGTTATTTGAGTTACTGTTGCCTTTCTATCATCTCCAACCACTCTGCCCATTCTCCTCTGACCTCTGACATCAACAAGGCATTTCCGTCCACACAACTGCCGCTCACTGGATATGTTCTCTTGTTCGGGCCATTCTCTGTAAACCCTAGAGATGGTTGTGCGTGAAAATCCCAGTAGATCAGCAGTTTTTGAACTTCAGCAAGTCGTCTTCACCACGTCTAGATGCCTAAATGCATTGAGTTGCTGCCATGTGATTGGCTGATTAGCTATTTGTGTTAACAAGCAATTGAACAGGTGTGCCTAATAAAGTGGCCGGTGAGTGTACACATAAATGGTTGTAGCATCATATTTACCACGCAGACGTGAGGGTATCGATCTTCTCATCTAACTCTCTGCACGAAAGCAAATGGTGATTCCTTTAAAACTAAAAACCACGATGGTGATACTGTTTTTAGAAATACTGATTTATGTATTTATTTTTCTACTCCCTTTTAAGTGTGTGGCCTGTGGCGTCATCTCATCCTCCATGATTTGATTGGCATTTGATCACCTGGCACCGACCGGCCGGCGTATACTGATGAGGACTCGGCCAACTCTTTCTTTACTGCAGCTGTCCAACGGATAAATTATTCTTCTTTCTCTTGATGCCGCCGCAGCTGCAATTTGTCAAAAACAGGAAGGGTGTGATTAAAAGTAAATAACTCGACAAACAATTTAGTGCATTTCATGGCTTTCCAACCACCAGATATACTCTTATGCACACTCACACAGTTCTGATGAAGGCGCTGGCATGACATGTGTCTGCATGAGCCAGTTGGGCTCAAGTTGTTAAATTTTGTTTGTTAGGAAACAGACGCAACACTCAAAAACACAAATGTCCCGCTGAGTCTGTAAAGATCACTTCAAAATGTTAACGGAACATCACAGCTTTTATAAAGATGCTAAAAATCCCAAGTGGGTCTGGGTCCTTACAACTGTGTAGCCGGGGTCCAAGAGAGCGGCTATTGCTAATTGCCATAACCCGTAATGTGGATGTCCTGCAGAGAGGCTGGAAATGCTCTAAAGTTTGCTCTCTAATATTAAATCTTCATGTCAGCCTTTAAGGTTTTTTTACTGGAAGCAAATATGAAACAGTGTACAACAAATTCAATGGTAGTGATCAGAAAATGTATATGTAGCTTAATATAACATACATTAAAGGTCCCATATTGTAAGTGAGATTTTCATGTCTTTTATATTATAAAGCAGGTTTAAGTGCTTTATAAATACTGTTGAACTATCAAAACGCTCAATATACGGAGGAACACAGCTCGTATTCAGAAATTGTGCGTTTGAAACAAGCCGTTAGAATTTCTGTCCATTTGTGATGTCACAAATGTACAATATTTAGAACATTACACAGTTTTAAACGTAAACGTTCTAAATGTGTCCCAGTTTATTTCCTGTTGCAGTGTATGTGAATGGCATCAGCTGACAGGAAGTAAACATTGACCCAAACTGTTGCCTAACATTTTTAGAAGGGGTTGGAAGAATAGCATTTTGATAATAAACATATGTAATTCGACCAAAATTTGAAAATTCGGATTTCAAGGAATACCACAGGGCAGCTACAGAATGATTTAAAAACCTCAGAAAAAATAAATAAATATATAAATATATAAATAAATAAATAAATAAATAAAATAATAATAATAATAATAATGGACCTGACCTTTAATATCAGCAACTATTACTGATGCATTAACATTTAAATGGCATTTTAAAGTTGTAGCTGATTTTGATTGAAACTTTTTTTTACATACTGTTGAGTAGTTTAATCAACAAAATATATCATATTTTATAAGATGATCCCACATTTTGTATTTAAAATATCAATTGTGTAAAATAACTACAGACTACTACATAGAAAGTACTCTTCCTATCATACAAATAGTAGTACTTCTAGTAGTAAATCTACTCAGTCACTTTGCACCACTGTTTAAGTCTAACATATGTTGTAATATATTGATGCATTGTATCAGTATGCATATGTGTATAAATGCGTGTGTGTTTGCATATACTTTATATGTGCATGTTTGAATACATAAGCATTTGTATACAGTATATGTGTGTGTGCAGTGTGCATGTGCATTCATTAACTGTGTACTTGTCTAACTAAAGTTTATTTATTGTCTGGGTGGTGTAGCTTGTTCATAGATGTTTGTATTATGAGAAGGGTAAGCACGATATTGTAAATTAATCTGCTTTTGACTGATTTATTATTCTGTGGCTGTGTAAGCAATCATGTACTCTTCTGTTTTCAGTTTTTATTATTATTTATTTAAACCAAAATAAAGAGTGAGCAGTCAATCAAACCTGTCAAATAATGAATGTCTTGTTCTGCTGTAAGAAACAACTCACAACTTATTCGGTTCTGTGTTTGAAATGTGCCTTTTATTGAGCTCTGTTGGGAGGATATTTTGCTTTCTAGCCAGCTGCAATCCAAATATTTTCAGAGAGATTTCACGGCCCTGAGGCGTATTTCTGCTAAATCACAAACACCCAGAGGACTGAATTAGCACAATTTAACAATTCTTCGCCGCAATTACACTTTTTTTTTTGCATTACGTATGTGGCCCTGAGTGGTACAAAAACCATAGATCTATAGCTGAAACAATTCATAAGATTGTTCAGCCAAAACTCTCCGACATATGCAGCAAACATTTGACTTCATGTTACAAGTTCAACGAAACGCTGCACTGATGTTTGCGCCATTAAAAACATGCGTCCTCTCGTGAATAACAACAGAACGGCATCCAAATGGGCTGTTGTGTCGAAACTTTAGATCACCAAAGGGAGAAAAAAAAAACTTTTTTGCAAGTTAATGTCTTCCTTTTTGGACACAGCATCACACATGCATCCTGAGAAGTGCCATCCGACTCCTCTTGTATCTACAGAGCAGAGCCGGGTGAACTCAGGATGGGTCAGATAAGATTGTGGTCATCGAAAGGCGCTGCGATATCCATTAGGACGAACGGTCCTATGGACAAATAGAGCAGGGTGTCTCTGAGGTGCTGATTGAGCCGGCAGATGGAGTATAAATTATGATGAAAAGGCATCAGCAAGGTTGACCCCCCTCCATCTACGCTTAATCTGCAGCCAAGGAGAGATTTTTATTTTCCTTGCAAGTTCAGGGAAAAAAAAAAAACGGCCGGGGAATCATTCTGCTAAGCCCTCGGTTGGCAGGCTCCGTCTCGGAGTGGTTCAGCATCTGTTGCTTTATTTTCCGATGGAACTCTCAGCCCTTATTTTTTTTTTTTTTTGCCTAAATGATTTCTTGCACCATGTGATATTGATTAATCTTTCATAATAGCAGAACTAGTCTGTATTCTGAAAAACATCTTGAGTCCAGTTTATAAAATATTTTGGCAGTGAAACATTAAAAAAGAAAAACCAGAGACGCTATCAGTTTAATAGAGGTCAGAGCGTATCAAATGGAATAAGTTTGTTTGAATAAACATGGATAATGGCTGGTTCTGGTCCGGTCTGAAATGATCTGTTTCTTGCCGTGTTTTGGTAGTAAAGTTTAGCTTAGTAACATAGCAATTAACCACAAGCGTCGTAAAACAGAAAATGATATAACCCAGTAAGGAAATGCCAACTGAGGTGACACATTTACTGGGAGTATTAATATATAAGACCTCTACATCCATCTGAAACTAAAGCAAATACTGTACTGCTACCAAGGCTGTGCAACACTCTCAATTTCTTATTTTAAGGCGAGACACATACGAGCAAAAACATTGTTTTTTATGCACATCAGTTTTGAGATTTGGGGTTATTTTGCTTCCATAACATGTCTTCTTTTAGACTACAGGAAAGAAAACATCCAAAATACACATTTATTTCACTACTTTGTCTATCTGTGTCTGTAGATTTCTCTTAAATTCACCAAAAGTTACCATTAGATTTGGATATTTAAACACAAAATTTCAGAAAACTCGTAATACAAAAGATTATTGTCTTAATGTCAGTGATCAACTGAAGAAGTTTCATGGTGATATCCATTAGTTTAATTTTTTACCCTATTCACATGTAGTGTCTTCAAAATGTTTGAAATTTAACAATACATATCTTTAAAGGCAAAATGAGTGTTTTTCTCAGACTCTGAGCCAGAAATCTCCACTTCAGCAACACTTACATCCACCAAACTTTCCAGTTTCATTCCAATCTATATTGTGAAGGTTTTTACAGAGGCGTTTGTTCATATATCATTCATAGCCTGATTTATACAACATTTTGTTCCTAAAAACATGGCGAAAATTGATTTTTTTAATCACTGTTGACAGTATTTTCTAATTTATGGAGCGATACAAAGAGATAAACAAAATTCCCTCTTTTGAACCTGGCTTTATGTCCAGATTTCTATTCTGGAAATGTATGCAAATTAGCACATATTTAATAAGACAAATGCATCATTTGCATATTTAAACATAACATTTTCAGAAAACTTGTAATTTAAAAATGAATTGTCTTAATGTAAGTAATCAACTGGGGACGTTTCATAGTGATATCTATTTGTTCAAAACTTTACTCAATTCACCTGTAATGTCTCCCCTTAATAACACCGCTTTAAATCTCGAGGAATCATTGAGGGCATGACCTCATTTTCAGTGATGTTGAGAGGAAAATAAAACAGAATAAACACACACAAGAACATAATTAATGTGTTAAGAAGAAACCAAACAGCCAGACAACAACAGATCACAGTTAAAAACATTCAAGAGCGAGTGGCTTGTAATCATGGATTTAAAATCCCCTAAAGGTACAATTGTGTTATCTAAACTGTTCCAAGTTTTTGCAGCACAAACACCAAAAGCAGTTCCCCCAAATTTAGGTTTTGCACGCATGACTTCAAGTGTTCAATTTGTTTTTTATTTAATTTCTGTCAAAAGAAGCTAAAAGCTAAACAGACTTAAAGGTCAGAAAACATAAAACACCAGGTCCTGGTAACAGCACCAGACACTGATCACAACTGGGATGACATAATTCTTTTCACTTCTACAACCTGACTCAGAAAAAAAGAGCTGCAAACCATTTCCAATCGTGCACAGTCAGTTGCAGTGAAGCCTGACCTCTTTGCCTGTGACTCCATCATGCACCTGTGCAGCCGAGGACCTCGGGGACGCCGCCGGCTCCAGCCATGCATGGGGCCTCGGGCGTCCCTGTCGTGCCTGATGTATGTCGGCGTGTCCCGGGGTCCTCTCCCCGTAGGTGTGGGTCTCCCTCCAGAGGCCCGATTAAACCGGCCTGCTCTCTCAGCTGTGTTTGCCGCTTGTCAAACAGTCTGGTTTACGGGCTTCATTAGTGGAGGAGGTGGGCTACATATGGGGAGTGTGTTTTACTGCCACTGGCTGTCTGTAAAGTCCAGAGATCACGACTTGTCTGACACTCAGTAAATCAGCCGAACTTTCGCACATTTCAGTTCAGTCACGGAGCGCAAACCGGATGAGAAAGAGGAAAAGAGAGTTATGGTAACAGAAAAGAAAAGCATTTGCCAATACAAAAAAGATTTTATGACATGTAATCAATGTATGTGTGTAGAAACTGTTTTTATGGGAACCATCTTTGGGGTGTTTTTATGTGCATGCACGAGTCAGTAATTAGTTCAATCTGATTATTCTCTTTGTAGCTGTTGCAGCTGAGTCCTGCTGAATGTATGTGGTTAAGCTCTTTGTTGACGTCATGCTATTACGGGACGTTTGCAAATGTGTGACCATTAGTTTGCTGCTTTCACAATAACATATTTTGTAAATTTGCAAATGTTATATAGTCACACAAGAGAAGTATGTTTGCACACCTGTACAGAAACAGTTGCAGAGGAAAATAAAAAATAATAAATGAATAAAACTAAAGAAAAATCAGCTCCTGATTCTTGTTAGTTTCGCTCAAATGTCAAAAAATTGATTAAGCTGAATATCCACGTCCTCCAGACATATTTTAAGACATAAAAATAAGTGCTTGCAATGAGTTTTATATGCTTTTTCCACAAAAAAGTTCCATTACCTTCTTTAATAAATTGTAAAAATTACTCCCAAAACCCCAAATTTATGACTATACAAATATTGTTAATTTCAAAAGTTTAACAGCTGAACACAGGATGTCTGTTACTTCACTGAAAAGTCCTGAGTTCTGTTTGTGCACCGAAGACTTCAAGTTTCCACATCACGCCCGCATAAGTTGCACAACTTAATGGCACAAATCCTGCACGTACCTCCATGCGTTAAAACTTGAAATTAAATTTATGCAAAAAGTCATTAAAATATGCATTATGATGATAATGAAAGTGTACCACGTAGAATCAGAGACACTGGCAGCATCAAACCTGTTGATAGAGCCACAGAGGAAGTCAAAACTCCAGCAACACTTATAGTATAAAGAACAATTTCATCGTGAGATCAACACGATTCAGCTTGTGGCCTTCATCAGAGTCACCGTACGACACATTGCAAAGAATATATACAAATAAGATAGGTAGGAAACAAAAATATATTTAAAAAGACAACCAATCATAGGCCTCACATAGAAAGAACCATCAGTGTCTGTGGTTAATACATTAAAGAGAAGTGATAATGGTTTTACAGGGTGTTTAGAGCTCTGAGAAAACGACTGTAGCTAAATACAGACGTGTTGACGTTACTGATGATACCTGCTAACGAGACGAAGCTCAGTTAAGGTGCTGACATTTGTTAAGTTATGTCTGCAAAAGAAGTCAGCAGTATTTTCTCACTGCTATACTATAATGGAACATTTGATTTAATAGTTTAAACTTGGGATATAATAGTGTTAAGACTTTTCCCCTCCTAATGTAAGTTATATTGGCTGGACGTTAGTTAAGGTAGCAGAAATAAGGATGCTTATCAAGAAGCTAGGATGCTAACTGTAGACTGTGGCTGCGTTCCAAATTGCATACTTTTTCTTTTTACTTCTAGTACGTACTGCAGCTGCCCTTACAAAGTACGTACTGTTTCATGCAGTACGCATACTACTTCCTCATAACATTGCACCTTGAACTTTGACCCTCTTGCTCATGTATCCCCTGCACAGAGGATTGTGGGTGAGAATAGCCAGAAAAGCATGCTGGCTTGCATACTGCAAAATGTGACCAGGTGTAGTAGGACATCCTGGTATTTTTGGCATATTGCATTTGACATATTATGTATTGGCACATACTAAATCTTTTTCTGGCATACTAAATAGTATGGTAGCATGGGTATTGGAACTCACAGTACGTACTAAAGGCACAATGTGATGCAAACTGCATGCAACACTACACAGCTGCAGTATGCACTACAAGTAAATGCGATTTGGAACGCAGCCTGTATTTACCAACTGCTGGCGTTAAGCTAGCCAGCCTCTAACGTTAGCTAGCTAGTGTGGCTGCTAGCTGTGGATAACTATGGACTAGTGTGAGCTCGGACCGGCGACAAGGTCAGACAGACCCCGCTGGGCTCCACCTCAGCGGCCTAATAATGTTCTTTCCCCCGACACTGGACCTGGACTGAAAGAGAACTGTAAGTTGTACATTTATTTTTAACTTTATCTGACTGAGGAGGTATCTGAAGGCTACATTCAGGCCTGCAATGTGTTTTATTTAATGTGTGACAGACTATACAGTGAGATATTTTGTGTTAACCGTTAAATGTTGTGTTGAGGATTTCAGTGGAGACTTGACAAAGCAAGAAGGCTAATTCAGAGACTTTGTCATTCTGTACTGTATTTATTTACAGTGGTGGAGTGTGTCTGAGTACATTTACTCCAGCAGATTTGAGGTACTTGTACTCATCTTGAGTATTTTCGTTTCATGCTGCTTTTACTCCACTACAACTGAGATGAATATTGCACTTTTTATACCACTATTTGTTTGACAGCTGTAGCTACTTTGCCATTTAAGATTTTGATTAATCAAAACATACACACATACACACATTGTGATAGCTGACAATCATGCAAAAATGCAATTTTATAGTTCCAGCCTCTCAAATAAGATAAGATCAGATATTCCTTTATCAGTCCCACAGTGGGGAAATTGTCAGTGTACAGCAGCAAAGGGGATAGTGCAAAAAACAAGATGCATCAGCTAACACAGTAAAAAAAGAGCTAAACAAAGTGAAACAAAATATGAACCATTTAAATAGAAGGAAGTATAAAAATAGGAGCAGTATATACAGTATTGACAATAAACAGACTATTAACAAAATTGCAGAAATGTGAGGATGTGCTGCTTTTCCTTGTCTTTAAATACAGTAAACAGAATAATTTTTAGGTCTGACTGATGGCCTGGAAAAAAATAAGCTGTTTGAAGGCGCCGTATACTTTACCATTCAAGATTTTGCATTGAAAACACACAGAGCTTTTAGAATATGCTGCATACATAAAGCTTGTTTGCCTATTGGTGTGCTTTATGTATAAATATGATCGAAACGCAGTCAATAATAATATTGTGGCATGGAGTCGTGTGCAGGCGTTACCTTTTTCTTTACTGACACTATTTGGGACTAATCAATTCATCAAGAAAACTTAGAAAGAAAGTAGGGTGTTTCTAGTTTATATAAGTCTGTATTTGTAGCTATTCTTATTTATTATAAAGAGGTATTAAAAGGTTTAAAATGGTCTAATTTGTATTATTTTGGTTTGTAGTTTTGGTTAATGACAAATTAGGATGGCAAATATTATTTGAAATCACAATCTACATTGTCTGGGGTTCGTTATTTAAAAGTAAGTAAGCCTAAATTAGGTTGTTGTTTCTGTTTGCAGGCCAGAATCGGGTGTTGGGGTGGAAAACGTTGATTTCTCTTTGTAAGGGTTTTTCTTACCACTGCAGTGCTCAATTTTCTCAAATTAAATTATTGGACCTTTAACAGAGTGCTTATTATATCAAGTGCCACTGCCACAAATCTTATTTTTATAATTATTTGGACTTATTGGCCAGGAATCTGCGTTCTTACCAAATATCTCTCCTAATGCAGTGAGACTTACTGTAAGAGCACCTAATGCCAGTGAGTGAATACATATGGGAGCAGATTTGTTCCATCTCTCCGAGGTTTAGTTGGTGGTAACCTTATATTTTCTGGGCATTTCTTGTGGCCAGTTGACTGACTGAGGAGACACAACAGAAGCCCTCTTATGCTCTGCTTAATGCAGACTGACTATTGGCTGTGACTGCCGTTTTAATTCTCACCCAATCAGGCCACTTTCACCGTGGAAGTGCTGGAAAATAGTGATGCACGCTTTAGGGTCCGCGCCAGGCATGGCAGACGTGCTGCTCTGTGGTAGCAAAAGCATTTATGTTTCCCAAGACGTATTTCAATTTAATGATGCAAGGAAAACGAGGGCTTTCCCTTGAGCTTACTATTTGACTATTCCTATTTTTCAAGCAATTTCACCTGTCCACAGCTGGCCTCAGATCGCAAAATGATGTTGTGTTGAAGCATGACGTGGATGTCTTTTAGGGTTTTCATACTTTGTTGTGGAAAAATGGGTAACAAATGACTTCAGCCTCAAGTGAGGCGTTGAAATACCTGTATGTGGGTGTGCTGTCACTACGGGGTTTTTTAGTACTTTGGCACTGAGCTGACAAGCCAGCAAATCTGGCAACTTTTGCACTTCTTTAGCGGTTTTCATCATCTACTTTCCTGGTGGTCTTCAACCTACGGAGCCGTCTAAGTGCTCAGAGAAAGAGCTGGCAGCGAGGCAAACCTGGCAAAGTGGCTTTTCATGAAGAGAAAGAGGAGTGTGTGTGGCACATTGCATGCTGGTACGTGAGTGTGTGTTAGTGGTGGAGGTGGAGGGCGTTTAGTGTGGGAGCAGGCAGCTCTGTCGTGAATTTAAACAGCTCACCGAGGACTAAGCACTGGCAGCCAAACGTACATCTGAGGTGACGCATCATATAAAAAAGGCAGCGAGCGTTTAATCTCCCTCTCCTTGAAAAAGAGCAGCTCCCTCTTTCGCAGAGTTCCCAAAAAAAACACTGCATTCTCCAACAACGCAGATGGGGGTTGAATAATTCATGGCAACACAGGCAAAGTGTCCTCATGCTGCAGTTCTATAAAAATAATCCCATAACATCATCACACTCACCCCATCGCTCGCGGCGCTCAAACAAGCCAGCTGGGAGAGGTCGACTGGCCTTTAAGCCTCATGACTCAGACTTCATTCATTGGGCCTCCGCTATTCTATGTGAAGAAAAGTTTACAAGCAAGAGAGAAGCATTTTAATAAAAAGGAGCACATATTTTGGGTTATTAAGGCAATCTGAATATGTAGATGTGTTGCTGCTAGTGGTGTAACAGACCGTAGTTGATCAGCGATACATACGGATCCTCTCCAACGGTTTGGCACGCATGTGAACCGCAGATTAATTACACAGTTTAACCATCATAGTTTGAAATAAAGTTTTACTGCCGATCGTTATGGGACGATATTCAGTAAAAAATATGCCTTCGGGAGATGCATATGCTTTCTAGTCACCGATCCCTGATAATGCTACATCGTAAAAAACAAATCCATGTTAAAATCGACAGGAGAATTAGTAAGCTTGGTAGCAACGTACCTAACAGCTAATGTACGGACGTTCAGTTGAGTTGCATTATAGTTTTCAGGCTCTATTCAGAAAGATTGCAATACATATTGAACCGGGAGATAGGTGTATCGTCCCAGCTCTAGTACTTTGACCAGATGTTAAGCAGGTATGATGTTCTCCATGTGTACCATCCTAGTTCAGTGTGTTAGCATGCTAACATGTGCATAAACAAGAAGTACAGCTGAGGCTGATGGGAATAGCGTTAGTTTTGCAGGTATTTGGTCATAAACCAAAGTATTGGACAATTTAAATTTGACCTGATGATGGTGCTGGATGTAAAGTCAGAGGATCAGCAAATTCATTCAGATTTATTGTCTGGGAAACATGAATATTTGAACAGAATTTCATGGCAATCCCTCCTGTAGTTGTCGAGATATTTCAGTCTCGATCAAAGTGGAGGACCGACAGACGAAATTCCTAGATCCTAGCGTGGCTAAAAATCCTGGAATGAAACTGTGAAAACAAGGAGAACAGAAAGATAAATGCTACGTGTCGGCAGAGAGGAGATGGACTGTGTGTTTCCTGAAGTGAATGTGTCTGAGCTCAGCTTCCAAGGGGTCACAATACTTACTTTGGCCGTTTTTGTTCGTCTTGGCAGAAGCAGCATTAACAGTTGTCCACCCCTTCCTTTAATGTGCTTCCAAAGTCAAGTTGAACAGTTTCATTAGAACAGCACTTTGCCCTCCTGGGACTCAGATAGGGAGACAGCTGACAGCCATGAAAAAAAGCAGCGACTGATGATAAAGGATGAAAAAGCAGCCAAGAGGAGCAAAGAAGAAAAGGAGGTGAAGACTGAATTGGTCCGATATTTCACCCGACTTGACAGCGATGTTGTGTTAAATGCAGTGAGCACTTGGCTTTGAGTTTTTTCCCTCACATCTTATTTCTTTGTAAAAGAGAACCGAGAGGTGAAACAATGACAAACTGACACCTCGTGGCTGTTTGCCAGACGTTCCCCCCTCTGGAGTGATGTGATCTCCCCCACAGAGGATATTAACAGTGACCCCTCATGTTCATAATGTAACCCATGGACGACCTCGCCGCTCTATCTGCTGCGTTTGTTCCAACTCTTGTAGTCAACGCTAGTCAATTTATTCAAGGTTTCCCAATGTGGTTATGATAACATGGACCTCAAGAAGACATTTACATTGTGATAATGTTACGGGCCAACTGTCTGGGAGCAATACTGTTAGACGTACAGTATGTGCAGTCAAAAGCACAAGCAGTAGGGGTGGGAAAAAAATCCATTCACCTATGTGTTGTTTTATTTTTTCCTACGATTTTTAAATAGTTTTTTTTCATGCTAGAATCGATAAATTTGCTTCATTTGAGTCTATGTGGAGGTAGAAGGAAGTTACCGCTTTTATTGTTGTAGTCTGAGTAACGTGACGTCATATCCGTTCTGTATCCGTCAACCGAAACAAACCACAGCGAGCCGAAGCGACAAAGCAGAAAACAGCAGAGGGTCTGCGTGGATACGACCTGAACCCTCACATGTTAACTCCAAAGTGGTAAACACTACACATACAGTGAAGTATGGAAACACTTTGGGTTTCACACATTGACAGGAAAAGCAGAGCTAGACATCACGGCTAAAGCTGCATGCTAACTCTGTCATGAACAGGAAACGTTATGGTATTGCGGTAACGTGTGGTCAAGCCAGCCGTCACTCTCATCTCCGTGGTCAAATCGGCCGACGCTACAACTGTAGAGCAAACCATATACTGACATTTATGTTAAATGCATTCAAACGGCCCTGATGGAGCTGACCATGGATGTATAAAGAGAACGGAGCTGACGGGAGAGCTAGAGACGGACTTGGAGAAGTTAGCAGAAGTATACACATGTGACGACATTCGGTTTTCAAAATAAGGGAACTGTACATACAAAATACATGTATAGAAATAAGATTGATTGGATTATATTCACCAGAGGTATAAAACACTACATGTCCCTTATAAATTAAAAAGAAAATACCACTAGTTTGTGACGGAAGTGTCTTTATTCTTTAAAATGTAATAAATAATTCCTGACAATGACTGATATATTTGACTTCAGGACATCTCTGACTACATACATGCTGAAAATCGAACATTCTTACTGTATAAATTTAGATTTTTTCCAAAGTAAAAGTCCCAAAAAGTGTATGATTCAACTTTTTACCATGGTCTAGTGTTAAAAAAGTGAACAAAAATCGTAGTATCGAATTGCAATACTTAAAAATTGCAATACATATAGAATCAGCAGCCAAGTATCTTGATAGTATCGAATCGGGAGATAGGTGAATTGTCAAAGCCCTACTAACTAGAAAGACAAACTGACAGACAGATATATCGGTTTGCCGCTGCTCAGATGCAAACGTATGACATATAACGTATGACAGCTTCTACTATAGTTGTATTTCATATTCCCATTTTAGCAACAACCCTCTTTTTTTTTTTTAACTTTGAGCAAAACTTTATAGTGTGGCTAATCAACTCAGTCAGAAAATGACTCAAATAAATATGAAATATCATAGAAATGCCAAAGTAAACTGGAGGGGGGATTTAACCCTGTTTATTATTGTTTCTATGCACCATGGAAATATTGGTGTAATGCTCATGATTCTGTTTAACCTAAAGCATAATGTAAGACTCAGCTTGATGGCCCATTACTTTAGATTTTGACTGTAATATGCATCGGTCAGCTGTAAAACAGTCTGAACAGATTATCATAACAAGCCGCCATTATTCATGAAACAAATGATTATTCCTCCAGACATGCATTACTGTTAGTACCACTCGTAATTAAACACTGCATCTATTGATAAAAATACTTCAAAAGCTTTTCCGTTGCCAGTGTTTTCACAAACAGGCAGCGCGGTGGTGTGAAAAAGTGGCTTTACGAGCACATAAAAGTGGATACTGTTACAGCTCACTGGCTTGTGGTCAAAATCGCTCTCTCTCTCTTAAATGGTTAAAACAACAGTTGGGTTTTGTGGTATTTTTTAAACCATCCCTTTCTCTCGCTTGAACTCGGGTCAAAAGAAAACTGTGGCACATTATGGTCAAACTTCAGTCCATAAAAGGAGTTCAGCGCAAAGCTGTGCAATTTATGTAAATGGTTGTGGTAGAACATGATATTTTGTATTTCATTAGGGCAGTTTAGTAATGTAAACCTGCGGAGAGGTCCTTACGGACAACTAAACAACAACCGTGACCATATTATTTAGTCATACTTAAAGTGAAATCTGCAGTTAGCTAATACAGACCATATTTATCCTCAGAATTGTAATTATTGTTGGGAGAAATAGGGACGCACTGGGGAGTAATGTTGCATATCTGCACAAGAAGAGTGATTGAACTAATGTTCTTTATTTCAGTAAGAGACTGGGGCTCATCCAGGTTTCATGTGCGTACAAACACACACACATAAACCCGTGGCCACATCCGTGCGCTCTAGCCCCATGGGCCGGGGTGAGTCTCTTTCTCTTTGTTCTAGCCGAGCGCCTGATTAGAAACATCAAGCATAATTTCCTAATTGGGCTGTCCTAACCACTTTCATCTGGAGGATACAAGGCGAGCAGGTACAGTCGTAATCTAATAACCATGAACGTGCGGCCCGCTCCGACAGACACATGTAACAGAGGATGTTCACCCTGTGACTCAGGCTTTTCCATGGAAGAATTGAGTTATCATCGCCAGCATCATCCCTCCCCCCGCACCCCTCCAGCACCGCGTGGCCTGCAGCAGATCCACTGGTGTGTGCGGTACCTGCTACAGGCACCTGCGTCATTGGCGTGTGAAGCTGTTGTTCTGGAAGCATGTGTGGGATGGTATTGGCTTTACGTTCTATCTGAACACACTCTTACAATATTTGTGAATGCATTGCTTATTCACTGTATGTGATGATCAGGCTTAATCATCCCAGGACTAGTCTACTCATGACAAAATGCTTTGTTGATTACCTTGATTTAAAAAAACGGCCTCAATTTCCCATAATCTCTGTGGTCTTTATGTGAGTCACGGTGAAGTTTGTTTCTTTTGCGGTTAATAAACACTATGTCATTACTTACCTAATGTTATATTTAGCCTTAGGAGCTGTGTCCACCAACGCGTTTTCTTCCCAGCTGAAAACGCCCAGCTGGGAGGCGCAGCGTTTTTTCAGTTGAGACGCTTTGATTGTGTCTGGTTGCTATGATACGGAATACAAAACGTAGAGTAGGCTACTTGCTCTGTCTCTGACTAAAGGGAAGACTGAAGCACATTGGGAGGGAGAGGACGGACCCGATGGTCTATGTGGGTTCATGAGATTAAATAAAAAAATGTATTTCTCCTCCGTTATTGTTGTTGTTCAGCACTTGTACCAATGAACGTATATTGATAAGAAGTGAAAGCCAATTGTTCATTCAATTGCAACGTCAGTGCCGAGCAACAGAGCTACGCTTACGCCATTGTGGACTGAAAGCGTCTACCGGACACCGGTAAAACGTCCGCCTACAAAGTGTGACAAAATGATTTCTATTCTATTGTCATCATTTGAATGTCTCTACCGAAATGGCCTGTGTTGAACAATAAAAATATGATAAATATGCATACTATTATAACTGTTTACTTACTTACTAATTTATTTATTAAACTTTTTTGCACGGCTGCTTCCCAGAGGAGCATAAAATAAGTGATGGACATAAATGGAAGTTAGATTTTTAGAGCAATCTCAATCTTTTAATGTCAAGGAGCTCCAAAGTCGATGTCCAGCAGACCACAGACCATGGATGTATAAGAGGTTGTGTTCTGTGTGTTAGTAAATAGCCTTGAACTACATTAAATTCTGTTTATGTCATGCTACTAGCACTACTAGCTACATAGTGTAAATACGCGGTGCTCCCATTGCAAAGGATTTTAAAAATATGCTGGCCTCAGGAATAAAACGCTTTTGAGGACGGACACGGCGTCTTACTCTTTGATAAGTCTGCTATCTTATCTAATTCAAAAAAGTCCATGGTTGTGGTAATCTGAAAGTCATTACTATTTTTCATTTCAACATTTAACAGATAAGGAATGTCATAAATCATCAACATAGAAAAAACTATCCAGAAATAAAGTTTTAAAAGCTGTTTAGAGTAACATCACTGACAAACCAACACAGTATTTTCTACCAGCCTCTGTGGACGTCTCAAATAAATGTTACTTGGCTTCGGTATTTGTTCATGAAACTCCAAACTTTCATTTAAAAAACTCTTCGGGGACAAACAAAAATGCACATGCAAATAAATCAGACTGCATCAAATGCTTTGATGAATGATTGTAAACAAATGCAAGTCAGATGTGGGGGAATGCATCCCGGGCGTCCGCAGAGCGCCCTAACCTCATCACCGCAGTAAAAAGATGATAGCTCCTCTAAACGGACAGCAACTTCAGATCTGTCAGTATGTACTCAAACAGTGATTGAGTCATCTCTCTTTGGGGCCGTAGCTTCATATGGCACACATGTTATACACTCACAGCGGGCCTCCTACATCTATCAAATGTGAGATCAGAGTGTGATTGTGCCTGCGAGTGCGTCTGTGTTTGTGCGTGTGTCAAGGTGTCTCTGTGTACTGAGCTGTGTAGCATACATGTGCGAAACATACGCAACATTATGAGAAAAAGGACTATCCCGTGGGCATTAGAGGAATGCAGATGGTGTAGCATGGAGAGGAGGGAAGGTGGGGGTGTAGAGTATGTGCCCCTTTTTACCCCCCTGGTGGTGTTTATAGATGAAGATAGAAGGAAAGGGTGGAGTTTAGAGGCCTTATCACGGGGCTACATCTCTGGGTTTTGCAGCGCCGACATCTCTTGGGACAGTCTTACGACCTGGGAAAGCCCTGGGGTCAAGGCCGAACCAATAAACCTTCACTATCTATACCTCCCTCATAGCCCTGTCCCACCAGCCTCCATCCCTCCATCCCTCCATCCCTCCATCACCCAGTCTCTCACACTCATCATCCCCCGGCTCTCTAAATAAGGGCATGTTGAGTCTGTCAGCACTTAGGAGCATAGAGGAGACTTACAATTCAGGAGGGAGCAAAGAAAGTTTTCTCTGCAACTGTTTTTATCTGATAAAAGCAGAAATTCCTCAATTGGTTGTTTTTAGATTTGGGCTCTTTGCAAAACAACAGATCCTCACTGATTCTGCTGCTCTTGTGTCAATCAAAGGGATGTTTTCAAAATACATATGCATACAAATGTGATATATAAAGGTATAATTCAACTTTTCATAGTCAACCCTTTTGTGCTCATTATTATATCATTTTTTTGGTAGAATTCTTTCACATCTGGCTCCCTACTTATATTCCAATTACCATAATCAGGGTTTCCGACAGTTTATTGCAGCAAACGCGGCAGCCCGGTGGCCCTAAGTTGACTCCCCGCTGGGCCTAAGCATCGGTGAATGATGTATTTTTAAGATGTTTTTATGCCTCCACGCCGGCGACAGGGTTGTACGTTCATCTGTCCAGTCCATTCTTGAGAACGCGATATCTCAGGAACGCCTGGAGGGAATTTCCCAAAATTTGGCACAAACGTCCACTTGGACTCACTACAATGATGAACTGATTGGATTTTGGTGCTCAAAAGTCAAAGGTCAAGGTCACTGTGATCTTAAGTCTGTCACATTCTCGTGATATCTCAGGAACACCTTGAGTGAATTTCTTCAAATTTGGCACAAACGTCCACTTGGACTCACTACAATGACTAACTGATAGGATTTTGGTGCTCAAAAGTCAAAGGTCAAGGTCACTGTGACCTCACAAAACACGTTTTTGGCCATTACTCAAGAATTCATATCCTACTTATGACAATGCGTGCGTGTGTGAGACGGTGAGCCCCGAAGTTAGCAACAACTTCAGCTCAGGTTTGCTTAAGATGGGCTGACCTTTTAGGTGGACCAGCTATTCTCACTTAAGTGACAAGCCGCTCCTCTGAGTTTTACTGAGCCATATGATAACGATACCTCCTCATTTCACTACAAAAACCTTAATAAGGTGGCAGCTGGCTGGAGGGAGATTACCTGAAAGTTTCCTACTTGCTTTTGGCTACACGGTCCAGACATACAGTATACTCCGTTTTGTCCGAGTCTTGTTAGAGGAACAATGGTGCACCATCCATCTCCCAGCGGTGTGGACAGTAGCACAGGAGGTGTGCGTGGGGGAGAGCTTGGGAGTGGTAGTTTTGAGGTTTGTAGTTTTGACAGTTAATTGATGGATGGAGAGAAAGATGAGAGAGCGAGAGAGGCAGATAAATGTTGTGGCCAAATAGTTCAGCTGCCATCCTGTGCTGGCATAGCAACGTGGTGGGAGTGACCCACACAGACCTACAAGCATTAAACACTCACAGACACGAGTATAGATGAACTACGTCGTAGATTACAGTGAATAGACATTTAGCCTAAATATTTGGAGTGGCTGTCACCCTGGTCACTGGCTGTATGTACCTGCAGGGTTTATGTGTGTTGAGAATTATTCTATTCTGACAGATGGAGCTTTTAGTTCCGTTTTTAAGGTGCTCTGGGTTAATAAATTCAAGCTGCGTTACGATGCTGTGCCTGCCAGTATAACCTCATCTATGCATCAACTGAACGCTTTATGTTTGAGTAGGATGCTTAGTCTCCTGCGTCAGTACGGGGGCTTTAGGTTGATTCTGTGTTGTTCTGAGACTTAATGGCAGAAAATGTAGCAAACGCAGGTCCAAATGAAAACCAGTTCCTATTGTCAGTGTGCATTACATGTCCGCCTTCTCCCATTGGTCGCAGAGAGCCAGTAAACTGCCCAAAGACCAAGGGCTCTTCCTAGAAATGCTGTTGAACCATCACAATCCTCCCAAAGTGTTTGCATTCAAAGTATTACTGGTCAGCCCCCATCAATTACATTCTTGGCAGTCGCCGGCAGTGGAGCCAAATTTATTTAAGGGTGGTGCCCAGTTGAGATGCTCGCGCAGGCTTTGAGGAGGGCTTTTAAAGATTTCAAGGTACAAGGGGGTGTTGTGCTTTGAACTCGCCCCTTTATCATTTCAGCTTAACATCCATTAGAACGCCGCAGACATCAATTGTGATAGATACTCTGCCCAGAAAGCCTGGGCTCTTTTTTGACATCTTAAAATGATTACCAAGGTTAAAGAGGCCCTTTAACATTAGAAGAAGGACTGGGCGGGGGGGTGTAGACGCCCTCCCAGGAAAATGGCACATGGCTTCACGTTGTGGGAGTCTGGCACATCAGTTGACGCTGCTCATGCTTTGCATTAATTTCTGTAATCAGGACTACAGAAAGGCAGCTTTTACAGGCGCAGCTGATGTCATGCCACACAACATTGCACATAAACAATGTCACTTCACACTCACTGATGTCAAATAAATACCATAACAACGCCTCTGGTCTGTGTAGAAAAAGCTCTCAGACTTTTATAGTTCATTGAAGTAGACAACAGCAGCCATTTCTTGAGTGTCTGTTGACCGTGAAGGATGACCCTGTGACCTCTTCAATGTTTAAATGCCACTTGATCCTCTTCAATTCTGTTTCTCCTCATTCTCCAAGACAACACCCAGGACAGGATGCCTGATTTATGTCTCTCTCTCCCACTCAAAGAAGTAGAAATGTTTCCACAGTTCAGTTTATGTGCTGCACTTTGTATACCTTCACTTCCCACATACCTGAATCACATTTTCCTGTGTTTGAGGCTGTTTGTTCTCCTTGACTCGCCCCGGTGATGAATAAACAGTCTACCGTCCCGGGCCTCCGTGCCCTGGGTTAGACGTCCTTGCCTTCATGATTTTGTCTGCCTTTTTATTAGGGCTGAGATGATTCACCCATCTCCCAATTTGATACTATCACGATACTTGGGAGGCAAAATATCTAAATTAATACAGTCAAAATGTTTGATTTTCAGCATGGATGTAGTCAGAGATGTCCTGAAGTCAAATATATCATTCATTGTCAGAAATTATTTATTATTTTTTTTTCCAGTAACCCAAAAATCTAAGAATAAAAACATTTCCCTCACAAATCAGTGGTATTTTCTTTTTAATATATAAGGGACGTGTAATGTTTTATACTTCTGGTGAATATAATCCAATAAATCTTATTTCCATATATGTATTTTGTATATACAGTTCCTTTTGTAAACGCTTTATTTTGAAAATCGGCTTGACCGCACGTTACCGCAATACGATAACGAGTTAGCATGCAGCTTTAGCCGTGATGTCTAGCTCTGCTTTTCCTGCAATGTGTGAAACCCAAAGTGTTTCCATACTTCACTGTATGTGTAGTGTTTACCACGCCGGATTTGAAATTGAATTGAATATATTATTGAATATAGATGAAGTTATTCTTAAAATATATTGATATTCTGATTTGGTAAAATGTATGAGAAACTAGAAAGAGAAGCAACTGAGTTTATACGTATGGAAATCAAACAAGTTTAACACTAAACTTTGTCAAAAAACACATTTTATTGGAGACCCACTCAAATGACCACCTCCAGAACTCCTCTGGTCCACTTTTTGTGTTTTACCTAGCAGCATGGATCCTGTACAGCCTCACAGAGCTGATAGCACGGCTGCAGACTCTCAGTCTTGTTAACCGCTGACTCCAGCTCTCTAAGAATGGCCTCCTCTCCCCGGCAGTGAAAAAGGGCTACATGTGTAGAAGATGCCTTTGTGTGCATGTAGATACAGGAGGTGCTCGTGGTCTGTATGAAGAGTAATGAGAAAAGAGGATTTAGTGCTTTTGAGTGGCAACTAGCCATGAACATCAGCCAAAACAAACCCGCATGCAGGTCATACACTGGAACTTCTTTTGTCAGGGATCTGTGATCACTTCTTCATCAAGCCAGTGTTTTCTCTGGTGCAGCTCCAGCCTCTAATTGACTAAATGGTACAATAGTTTTCACTTTAGCTTTTCAGTCGTTCAGCAGATCCCTGGTGATGTTTCGCCTCATTTGAAATACTGGATGTGAGCATTACTAAATCTTTATCCTCGTTCCATCTTATACAAAAAATATTCCACACCTGCGGTTTCACCCTCTCAAGTGATTTCCCATGAAATCTATATGATAGCCAAGAAAAAGCTTTTTAATTTGTATGCAAATTATCACAAATCATGGCTCTTTGTAAGTAGATTTAATTGATGATCATGTCATTATTTTCACACACACCCTGATGAAATCGGCTCAAGAACAAAATATAACGGAAATGATCGAAATCCAAAACAAAGAGAGACTTTTTCATATTGCACCACAGAGGAGTCATTGTTCTGAACATCTCAGAGATCTGAGAAGAGAAAGTATCTCGTTTAGGTCTGTCAAAGTTAACGCGATAATAACGCGGTACCGCAAATTTGTCTTAACGCCACTAGATTCTTTAACTGCATTACCACAACTTGTGATTTTAGGTTGTAGCGGAATCAGTTTTACAGCTAGAGTGAAGATACTGGCACCATTTGAAACCAGAAAACCTGAGGAATCCATTGGTACCAACCACGTCATACTAGCTTTGAGAAGGAGGTTAAATAACGCTCCAAAGTCACGATAAATCTTGGCAAGGAAAAACTGTCATGGCCATTTTCAAAGGGGTTCCTTGACCTCCAGATGTGTGAATGTGAATGGGTTCTATGGGTACCCACGAGTCTCCCCTTTACAAACATGCCCACTTTATGATAATCACATGCAGTTTGGGGCAAGTCATAGTCAAGTCAGCACACTGACACACTGACAGCTGTTGTTGCCTGTTGAGTTTGCCATGTTTGAGCATATTGTTTTATGCTAAATGCAGTACCTGTGAGGGTTTCTGGACAATATCTGTCATTATTTTGTGTTGTTAATTGATTTCCAATAACAAATATATACATACATTTACATAAAGCAGCATATTTACCCACTCCCATGTTGATAAGAGTATTACATACTTGACAAATCTCCCTTTTTAAGGTACATTTTGAACAGATAAAAAATGTGATTAATTTGCGATTAATCACTATTAACTATGGACAATCATCATTTTTCTACCGATAGATCAACAGAAGTCGGATCACTTAAGAGGTCATCCACAGCTTCATGTCCATAAATCTTAATTGAAGGCTGCGTCTCTCAAAAGCTCAGCGATGTCAGGACATTTAGCCCCTGTTAAAGCAAGATTAAAGCATAAAACCAGCCCCTCTCCCATTGTGTTTATTAACCAAACAAACCACAGACTTAAGTCAGCCTCGCTCTGCTCTCAGATACACGGCCAAATTAATGATTCAACAACACTGCAGTAGATAATGGGCTTGCCCACGCTTTGAAAGACTTGTAAATATTTTGTTTGAGATGGAATCGCCTTCGACACTTTCTGTGGGAAAACGAACTCAAAGGGATGAATTTGGTTCTCCTAAATGCTCCCCCTATTGCAGCGCTATCCCAGCTAAAGGAATGTGATTCTGTTTAATTAGGGACCACGAGTGGGCTCATGGGAAGCCCCCCGTTTTTAATTACTGGTCCCCACGGCTCCCTGGGCTGTCTCTAGCTGGTTGGGGGTCAATGCTGCAAGGCCCAAGTCATAGTGCCATGCTGCCAGAGGTTACCAGGGCCAGCTGGTTCTCAGACAGAGTGTGTGTGCATGTGTGTGTTTGAGTGCCAAGTCCAATATTCCCCTTACCCTGTCAAGTCTTTTCAGTGGATGGCATGCTACAGGCCTGCTCAGAAGACATTTTCATAATATTTGTAAACCTAAATGGCTTCAAATATTTGAACAAGCAGACATGAAAGGTAGTGAATCAGTGGAGGAGCTGTATAGCTGTGTGAGGCCCTGCAAGATTAGTTAAATGAGCGATCCCACATGAATTTTCCAAAATATTTTTGAATGTATTTTTCTAATATGGTCCAACTCTCGTATGTTTATGCCACCGCCCAAGTAAACACCAGAAACTATTTGGCCATGTCACAGATTAGAAGTCATTCAACTAACTTTGATCTAATTGAAGAGAGAGGCTTTAGTTTAGTTCGGTCTGTAATCCAAGACTTATATGTACATGAGTGGCTTATTTTACAAGAACAGATACAACCACAAACACATATGGCAAAGAACTGGCCATCGTGCAAGAAAACATTTCATTTCTCTGACCCGTGGCGTCCAGTAGTTACTTATAATGATGTTGAAGTGGGAAAATAAAACCAGATTGACCATTTCACAACATGAACTGCAGTCAAAAGCATCTTCTAACTATTTCTAACAGTATTGCAGCTACTTAACTGTTGGAAGGCAGACTTGTGACACAGAAAGACACAGGTTAAAACTAGGGCAGTCAATCGATTCAAATATTTAATCGCGATTGTTTCAGTTTGTTTGGAGAGAAAAACCTGAGGGGATGCACCATATTCTTTCCCTGATAATGCGACACTGTGAACAACAAATCTGTGTTGAAATCGTCAGGAGGAGAGTTAGTAATATTACCTGTTAGAAGCCAGTTGGCAGCCCAGTCCTGCTTGGCTAAATAACGGAGCTACTAACGTTAATGGAGGTTCCAATGAGTTACATTATGAGGCATTCATGCTCTGCTCCTAAAAATGACTATTTGGCGAAGGTAAATTACAACGTTATCATGATGTGTTCAAATGTAATCTCCTAAAATTCAGTTTTTGTGGAGAAGCTTGAATACATTTTTTAAATTTGAAGGAGATGTTTTCACAGCAATATAAAATAGATAATAAAGAGGGGATTATGAGCTGTTAAACGTCCTAACACTAGCTCTAAACAGCTTATAATACATCATTAAAGCTACTGATGCCAAGATTTTTTTTCATCAAAGCAAATATTTAAATAATCATAATCATATGAATTGTGTGTGATTATGCAAATAACCATTATAGATGACAATGACAAAGTACAGTACAGTACAGTAGAGACAATTTCTAAGTGAAAAAAGTGAATTTCAGACCCTGACAAGCCACCTCTTTCACATTTGATCCATTGTTAATATGAACATATTGATCAGAGCAGCTTTAGTGATAAGAAGGGTGTGAAGAAACCCTTTGAATTTGTTCATCATCCTTTCAGACGCAGGACTTGGTGCGTTTGAGGCCAATTAAATACAACTTAGCATGAGTGACACCCGTAGCAGTAGGTTGGTGGGAACAGATGATCAGAGGTCAAAGGGTCTCGCTGTTCATACATATTGACGATGCAGCTATTTGACCTGGCAATCCACCCATCAATCACCTCCTTACCGGCGAACACGCACTCCGTCAAAGGCGTTTAATGACATGGTGACACTTAATGAACCTTCTCAAAGTAAAGTTCACATGCACTCACAATGGAAGCTTGACTGATAGCAATGTAATGAGGTACAAGTTGAGCTTCCAGTTCTGTTGTTTCTCCGTGATGTCCGACTCCAGCAGTGGCCGTGGTGTCTCAAACTAAAACTGCCAATATTCAAAGCCTACACCGTTGATTTCTCACCTCAAAGTTTTTCAGGAAGTGAATTTAGTGATGAAAAAATGTAAAAAAAAACGTGCTGTTTTTGACTGCTGTTGTCGTGACCATAGCTGTACTGTTTCAGTGCTTTGCATTGTGGGATACAGTCGGCGAGATAGACTGGTCCGATGCATACTGGAGATTTTTTCCAAATCAGTACGACATCCGGGTATTTAGTAGATTTAGCTTTTGGTTGCATACTGCATACTACAAGCTACATTTTGGCCAAATCAGTATGTACTACTAATATAGTATGCGGTTTTGAATACAGCCTCAGAAGCTAATTTCAATTGATTTCCGATTTAGAATCGAAATCTTGACACCCCTATTCATTTCAAGCAACAAACTTAACACATTATATTTCAATAATTCCTGAAAATGTTAACTTTT